>OX411311.1:2594677-2892177 GCA_948150685.1 Rhaphigaster nebulosa
CTAAAATGTTTATTTCCTTTTAATTAATATTAATATTTTTTAATCTAATCAGTACTAAAGAAAAAGAGAAGAAAATTGTAAGTTATTCATATCAATATTATGGTAACATATTTTATATAATCAATATAAAATTTCGACTATACTGTATTTATGGATCAACGATTTTTATTATTATTGTTATAGGACTGCCTAAAAAGTGTGCAGCCCACTTTATCAGTTTTCCACAATCGCGGTTGGAGTAACTTGATTGTAGAGTGAAACGAACACATGGGCGTTAAATTTGGCGCGGAGCGGTTGGAGCGGAATGATCGCCAGTAATCCCCTTTAAATATTAGATATCACAATCTAAATCAAATAATAAAAGCTTGGCGAACCCGAAGGTTCGATGCCGATACCACCAATCCTCTTCTGCATACCTTTGTCCACCTTCGAACCTTTCAACGATGTCCTTCTTTTGACATTTCGGTCTACTCCTCGAACGTTTACTGGTCGGTTCAATAGCATACTTTCCAACAACGATCACCTAACACTTCGGTACTAACAGTACTGAATCATCAGCACACCTAATGAACTAATTGAATTTAAATGTAATAAAGATAGACTTATGTCAATTATTCAACGCCAATCATATTTTCTAGATTCTTTTTGTGATCAAAACCAAATTCATTCTATTTTATACGAACTATATCATATTGAAATATCATCGCAATCTATTATAGTCGGATAGTTTGACCAAAACAATTAAACCCAATGATTAAATATCATCGCAATCTATTATAATCGGATAGTTTGACCATAACAATTAAACCCAATGATTAAATATCATCGCAATCTATTATAGTCGGATAGTTTGACCAAAACAATTAAACCCAATGATTAAATATCATCGCAATCTATTATAGTCGGATAGTTTGACCAAAACAATTAAACCCAATGATTAAATATCATCGCAATCTATTATAGTCGGATAGTTTGACCAAAACAATTAAACCCAATGATTAAATATCATCGCAATCTATTATAGTCGGATAGTTTGACCAAAACAATTAAACCCAATGATTAAATATCATCGCAATCTATTATAGTCGGATAGTTTGACCAAAACAATTAAACCCAATGATTAAATATCATCGCAATCTATTATAGTCGGATAGTTTGACCAAAACAATTAAACCCAATGATTAAATATCATCGCAATCTATTATAATCGGATAGTTTGACCAAAACAATTAAACCCAATGATTAAATATCATCGCAATCTATTATAGTCGGATAGTTTGACCAAAACAATTAAACCCAATGATTAAATATCATCGCAATCTATTATAATCGGATAGTTTGACCAAAACAATTAAACCCAATGATTAAATATCATCGCAATCTATTATAGTCGGATAGTTTGACCAAAACAATTAAACCCAATGATTAAATATCATCGCAATCTATTATAGTCGGATAGTTTGACCAAAACAATTAAACCCAATGATTAAATATCATCGCAATCTATTATAGTCGGATAGTTTGACCAAAACAATTAAACCCAATGATTAAATATCATCGCAATCTATTATAGTCGGATAGTTTGACCAAAACAATTAAACCCAATGATTAAATATCATCGCAATCTATTATAGTCGGATAGTTTGACCAAAACAATTAAACCCAATGATTAAATATCATCGCAATCTATTATAGTCGGATAGTTTGACCAAAACAATTAAACCCAATGATTAAATATCATCGCAATCTATTATAGTCGGATAGTTTGACCAAAACAATTAAACCCAATGATTAAATATCATCGCAATCTATTATAGTCGGATAGTTTGACCAAAACAATTAAACCCAATGATTAAATATCATCGCAATCTATTATAGTCGGATAGTTTGACCAAAACAATTAAACCCAATGATTAAATATCATCGCAATCTATTATAATCGGATAGTTTGACCAAAACAATTAAACCCAATGATTAAATATCATCGCAATCTATTATAGTCGGATAGTTTGACCAAAACAATTAAACCCAATGATTAAATATCATCGCAATCTATTATAATCGGATAGTTTGACCAAAACAATTAAACCCAATGATTAAATATCATCGCAATCTATTATAGTCGGATAGTTTGACCAAAACAATTAAACCCAATGATTAAATATCATCGCAATCTATTATAGTCGGATAGTTTGACCAAAACAATTAAACCCAATAATTAAATATCATCGCAATCTATTATAGTCGGATAGTTTGACCAAAACAATTAAACCCAATGATTAAATATCGCGCATTCAGAATGAAAGAGGCACAATTCAATATTTCTAAAGTCAAAAATTTAAATAGCTTGAAGCTTTCCATCACAATGGTCAGCCAGCACTCAAATATACGCCCAGACAAATAGACCCAATAGTGGATACACCAGCAACATGTGTTAGAAGAAACACCGTGAGAACTTCTATGCAGAACTTTACATGTGTCTAATGTTCGCTCTTACAAAAACATATTTTTTGCGTTGTGCCCCTTTCATTAAGGATTAAGTCACACTTGATCAATCCATCGTTAAAGATATTTTAAAATTCCATCAAACAATAAATTGAGTATTACTCATTTTTATAACTATTTCCTTATTTTTTTTTTTTTTGTATCCTTGATTGTTTCGATTGAATTATTTCGATGGTAATAAATATAGGTTTATCTGGATTTCTGATGGTATGCTGGATTGTTAATTCTATTATAATTTTCAATTCCCATCAAGCAGTCAAGAATATACTTCTTGGCATGCTAAAGGTAGGATTCTGTATTTATAAACACTGGCTAGCCAATGTTCATGTTCTATATTATAAATGTTATCTAAGTAAAGCAACGTGATACCCTATTTTTAGATCCTAAGCTAACAAACATGCTTAGTTGTAAAACAACCTGAACTTTGAAATCAAATCTGTTCAACAACCTCAGTTATTATGCATACCTCCATAAAGCCATTCGGACTTAGTTAGTCTTTTAAGAAATACTTTTATCCTTAAATTGGTTATTCATACTGAATTATCTATATATTATTTTTAATTTAAAAATTTGATAATTTATTATAAGATGCTGCCTATCAGGGCTAGCAAGTAAAGTAAGGTAGAGTATAGTGTAGAGTTAACTGCTGCCCTGTATTTTCCCTCTAAAACTCTCTAAATTTTCCCATAAATCCACCAACTTTAATCTTAAACTTATCTAAATTTTCCTCTGAATCCACCGACTTTAACCTTAAATGTTTAATTCTTATTTTATTATAGTATTAGATAAGAATAAATTATTAGAAAAGTAAAAAATACCCCAGGATGAGGAAAACCCTAAATCAAGGAGAAAAAAAAACCCAATCTGGCAACATTGTAGAGTATAGTGTAGAATTTACCTACTGCCCTGTCCGGGGGAGGGGGCTCTACCACAGTAATCTCTCCCACCTGAGTCCCTCCCTAATCCTTACATCGGGGCACTCTGTAGTCATATACATAATAAACAGAGATAATTAATTCAATACTAAAAGTAGGTTTTATGTACATATATATATATATATATATATATATATATATATATATATATATATATATATATATATATATATATATATATCGAAAATATCTACTAATATTACTATCTACTTATTGGGTGAATACAAAAATAAATTAACTAAAAATAAATACGTGAATTCTTGATTTAATGGGAGAGTACCCTTTTGTAAAATAGTTTTCACTCACTTTGAGGGGAAAGTTCCCCAAGGGCCAGCCAATAATAATTTTTATAATTATAAAACTAATAATAATTAAATATGATTGATCCTCAATGGATTAGATTGATGAGAAGGTGTATAATGTAAAAACTAATTTAACTTGTAAAATATTTTGTTGGAGAAATGGTTTTTTTTTTTTTATTTAATACGGTTTAATGGAATTTCTTTTTAAAATAAATTGGATTTTTAGATTGTTGAAGTAGCAGATAGACTTTCTGAGTTTCTTGTCGCTTCAGTCGAGGACGGATTAAGCGGTAAGCGGACTAAGCGATCCCGTTGGGCTCTGGATAGCAAAGGGCCCACAGGTCTTAAAATACCTTAAATTAAAGGTTTTAGAAATGACTGAAAAGGTTAAAAAAACTCCCTATAAAATAATCGAACAAATCGGAGAACAAAATATAAGATTTACCGCCACTAAATTGGAACTTCTTTTCTGGAGAGGGTCCCGAAATGTTTGCGACTTAACACCCCACTTGACTTCATCCGCCCCTGGTTTCAATCTTGTATAAGGAAATAAGTTAGATTCCAGACCAGCTGAAGTTTTAGGAGGCTGATAATTCGGCAGCTTGTCTGAAAAAAACTTTTCTGATTTCAAGAAATTTTTTTATCGTCTAGGCCGAAAGTACTCTCATAATAGACTGCAAATATGAAGGTCTGCCACCGTAGATCGGTTTCCTTCAAATTTTATCGGTCAATGAATTCGTCATTTTCGACACTTTTTTCAGATTTTCCTCAGTAACTCGCTCCCAGGGCATTTTAGATAAAACGTTTACATTACCAATTTTAAATAACGTTAAATTCTCTGAAAGTTTTATATTTAGTTTTTTTTTTTATTCTGAACAGCTACTGAGAGAGAGCTACAAATCTGCAAAATGTAAAAAAAAACGCAAAAAGTTAAATATTCAGTAGTTAAGCCTTAATAACTATTTATTAGTCTAATTTAGTGCAAAATGCATGATAACCAATATTTTATGATAGAAAATTAAATTTACTACAAGATTCATACAAAATATTTGTAATTACTCCCAACAGAGGCTAAGAAATATTATAATGACAATTTTAGAGAAAGTGGACCTTTTTCAGATTTTTCTCAGTAACTCGCTCCCAGTGCATTTTTAGTAAATCTTTGATATAACTAATTTTAAAGAACGTTAATTTTCCTGCAAGTTTTATTTGTAATATGTTTTTTTAATTCGGAACTTCTACTGAGATACGGGGGCGTACAAATCTGCAAAATATTTGTAACCCACAAGTATATATATATATATATATATATATATATATATATATATATATATATATATATATATATATATATATGTATGTATGTATGTATGTGTTTGTGTTAAGCATCTCAAATACCATAAAGTAACTAAGCAACAAACGTTTCGCCAATTCAGTAATCAGCAGGACAGGGTCACAGGAAAGTTAAGATCAAATAAATGCAGAATAAAATGAGCACACCTCACATCAACCGTCTTCACTACCAAGAACTGCAAATAGAGATAGTACTTCACTCCAAGACAGTTCATCAGGACATATATATATATTTGTGGGCCACAGATGGATGGAGGAAGAACTATCGAGAATGTAAGGCAAAATCTTTAGCCCCAAACATCTCACAAACGATTATTCAGCAGGTTCCATTTGATGCATTATTTTAGTCTCAGAATAGTGAAGAAATCTGTATATTTTAGCACTTTTCTTAGAAAGTTCTGGAACAATTTTATCAACTGGATTCATTGAGTTAATAATCACTGTTAATACAAAAAAAGTTATTGGCTCGACATTCTATGAAACTTAATTAATCCAGTGGCTTTAGAAGCAGTTCATTAAATCCAGTTATTTCATTTAACCAGTAACCGATTCTCCAATTTTATCCTGTGTACATTCGATTTAATTGGATTTTATTTTATTTACTAAATAAATTTACATTTGTCGTTTAATTATTACCTTACTCATAACTGTAACTGTGATGAAAGTTCATTGACATTTAAAATATATAAAATTTATAAAAAATGTAAAATGATGTAAAAAAAATCCATATTTATGTCCGTGTCTTCTAACCAAAAAAGTCGCACTTCCTCACTTCCTCACTTCCTCACTTCCTCACTTCACAACACTGGGAAGTTAATGAACTTATGTTTTCTCGTGTGTGACGTTATAAGTCTATTATAAAAATTTATTGAAATGATAAGTAGTAACAAAATAAAGTCTTAAATATTAGAAAAAAAAAATTCCTCAATACAGACGAAAGAATGGTTCCTGGAATATTTTTAAACATACAGATCTTAATTGTATAACTCTGTGTAATAGAGTGAAGATCAGAATACTGTATGTTGATGAATGGTTAAAATAGAAAGAAAATGTTTGTATATATATATATATATATATATATATATATATATATATATATATATATATATATATATATATATATATATATATATGACATAAATGGAAAAATACAAAAAAAGAAGCCGTCTCAAAAATAACAGAAATAAAAAAAAAAATAATCTGTCCTAAAAATTATTCATGTCTCATTTTGCGCTTCTGCTCTTGCATATTAATATATTTTGTGGAATAGCCGGGTATCCAATGTTTTCTTGATAAGGACCTCACTCTACTGTGCATATAAACTTTCTCTTTCCTCTTGTATTTGGTTGATCTTTTCCTACTTAAGTTTTTAATTTATTTTTACGATCTTTTATACATTTTAGGATTTTTAGTTTAAATATTTACTTTTTTTATGATCAGCTGTTTGTAATTTAATTTTTCTCAGCTGTTGTCATGTAACCTCCCCTTTTCCCTCAGCATATGCCTGGGTTTCTCGGTGTGGGGTGCTGTCTCTGTTTAGTGACTTTTTTACTTAGATGTTAGATGTGTTGTTCTTATATAGGTTTTATATAGGTCTCATTTTGTTCTTAAATAGGTTTTTTTCTTTATATTCTCTCTCTCTCTCTCTCTCTCTCTCTCTCTCTCTCTCTCTCTCTCTCTCTCTCTCTCTCTCTCTCTCTCTCTCTCTCTCTGTCCTAATAATGTCTGAATTGGCGAAATATCGACAAATGATTTTTTTTAATTTATTTGTTATTTTTGAGATTCTTGACTTCTTTTTTGGATTTTTCCATTTATGTCCTAACAATTATTTGCTCTTGCATATATATATATGCATATATATATATATATATATATATATATATATATATATATATATATATATATGTATATATATATATATATAATATATATATATATACATACATACATATACATATATATAAATATAGCCATCTATATTTATATACTAGCCGTCCGGTCCCAGCTTCGCTTAAGATGTTCTCATCGTAAATTTCTGCAATGTTCTAACTAAACTTGCACTTTTCAGCCGCTATAATTTTTAGGCAAATGAATTTAATATTTCAATAAATTTTTGAATAACCACAATGATCCCATTTATGTTTTCAATGCATATCCTCCATGTTTATGTAGGATATGTTTTTGTAATAAAGACGAGGTGAGACATTGAGAGTTTGGTCGGTTGAACTTAGGCATCTGCGTTATGAGCAACGGTTCTTCAATATTTACCTCTCCTTCCTATCGACCCAGAGTATTTTCCTTCCAAAGCTTCCTAAAATTCTTCTATCTCGAATATCATTTCGCTTTTACTTTGCTTACTTTAAAAAAAAAAAAATTAATATTGTTTAATTAATAAGGGATTGATAAATTATTTGCCACTTCTATAAATTTGTTTTTTTTAAAACTAGTTCCGAATATTATACATTCATCCTCAGTTCTAAGAACACACAAAAAATTCAAAAATAAGCAATTCAAAATATAGTTTAGTATTATTATACATATCAAATTAGATGAAATATAAATCAGTATTATAAACCATTTATGAATTATGAATTTAATTAAGACAAGAAATCAAATACATGTTGGTACTCGCCAAGGTTTAAGTAGATTATATCAAACAGAAAGGCTTGTACTGGTTTATTATCGCATTGAACTAACAATGAAAGAAAGGTAGGTAGGATGTTTATAGGTAACGGTTTAATGGTCAGGGTTTTTCCAGTAATGCCGGTGAGTGATTGGTTTTTCTGTTATAGATGGGAATAAATTTATGATTGGACTATTGGGGATATTTATTTGGTCATTTAAGCAAAAATCTGGATTGGATTTGAACGACTTTATTATTTCAAGTGCTTTATATATATTTAATTTGAGGCTGTTTTCAACATCATGTATTAATTTAACTCCTGAGTCTTTGATGAATTTATGATTTTTTTCATTTAAATGGATTGCAAATAATAATTAAAAAAGTGGCAAATAATTTATCAATCCCTAATTAGATTGATCCTTTTATACCATCCTGCGGATGTCAGCTGATTGTTTAATTAATTTTATAATTTCATAACTGAACTTTTTCAACTAACTTAAAATATGGTATTTGGTGAAAGAGATATTTTAGAGATCTGAGATAACATAATTTCTTTGAAGGTACTTTTAAGGTCAATTATCCATTATCCAAAAGTTATTTTGGAGTCTTCGAGACAATAATTTCTGGAATAGAGATATAGGAATTCAAATGCGATCCATTCTTTACGCTTGGTCATCTCAGTCTAGATAAATGATATGGGGAAGACTTATACAGCAAGCGCTGTGCAGTGCAAGCCATAAGTTAGACATTTTCTCGTACGGCTGGATCGATAGAGGCTTCAGACGTTATACGAAATGAAAACAGGAGGACTTTGTCATCCTGTAAAATGCCAAACATTTGGACCAGACATCATCAACTCCTTTGCTCCGATGAAGAGCCCGCAATGCCGGTTCCTCTCCAAGTACGGGCGAATCCTTGATCTTCATTATTTCCGTAATCTTCTGGACTGAATGGCATAGCGATAATATATAAAGTACTAGTATACTCGAGCGAGAATTCTCGCATTAGATATCTATCCTTCTTCTCCCTAATACATTCCAAGTGTAAACGATGTCAGGGAAACATGCTTGTTTGTATAAACAATATAATATTACCCAGAATGTTTATTTAACACTCTCATTTAGAGAAGCTATATAGTTTTTAATGACTATGTTGAATTAACAGTTTATACTTAATAAGTAATTAGCTTACCCCTTTAGAAAATATCTCTTCAGTCTAACAGTTTAGCAAGAAGATTCAGTTATACCATTTTCTGTGTGTAGTATTAATATTTAACAATGTCCCTATAAGGGAAAGAATATACAGTCTCCTCTGGCATTCATAAAAACCTAAAAAACAACATCATTTTTACAAAACGACGTTTTCAATTTTATTAAAACGGTTTTGTAGTCGAATTGTTCCTATAGATATGAAGTTGTCATAAAAACGGCACGTACGTAAGATGGGATAGGACCCGTGCGGCCCTATATTGCCCGTTATCTCAAAAACGGTAGATTTTAGGCTTTTAAAACGTAAAAACCAATGAGTTCTGTAGGGTGGATATGATTTTGATGCCCGCGTCGAAATCTTTGTAACCCGACCCGTCCCGTCTCGATCCACCGACTTATCACCGTCAGAACTCTGAAACCTCCCACTTTTTTCATCACTTTTATTTAAGCCCTTGTAAGAATTTAATAATGGAAATTAGGATTCGTCATTTTTCCATGAAATTATCTTTCTTTTGATATCTCATTCAATAAAATCCATCGCTTCTGACAGCCGTAAAAGGTAAATATATATATATATATATATATATATATATATATATATATATATATATATATATATATATATATAGAGAGAGAGAGAGAGAGAGAGACGATAACCTCAGCATCACTACTTCGTGAAGCACTTGACATTTTAAAAGCAATCCACTGAACGTTAGAGACATATTAACACTTCCTTGACGATAGGTCCACGTTCTGCGTCATCTAAGTTTTAAATCGTGGGCGAAATCGATTACTGAACCCTTGCATTTTTAAACCATGTTTAAAACCATGTTCAGATTCACGGGGTAAGAGGAACGACGAAAGAGATAGTAGGAATGGGGTAATTAGGAGCTCAAGAATGAAATTTGATATATAATACAAATATACATAATTTGATATAATATTTTATTGTTGTTACGTTCACGTTGTTCTGTATGATAGAATTTAAAATAAACCAGAAACGTCAACCATTTTTTGAAGAATTTTTAATAGTATTGTTTGTATTTTTTTATGGATCTGTTTTGTCGTACCCTAAAATTCTGCTCCGTAAGACCAAAGAGGCCAAAGAGTATAGTGGTATAGATTGCTCATTTGTTTTCAAAGTGAAGCATAAAATATATATATATATATATATATATATATATATATATATATATATACATATATATATTTTAATATTTAAGAGTTACCTATGACTATTTCCTCTAAAAAAAAAGAAAAGTAGAAACAAAATGACCTTACAATTTTCTTTTTAGTTTCCTGATTGCCTGAAGAAGACCTGAAATGTTTAAGGAAATATTAGAAAATAAAAAAATGCAAAACAATTTTCTGATATTATTATTACATTTTAATTACTTTAGGTTAAATGATAAGGATTATTTTACCATTTTTTCTTCTTTAAGAGAATCAAATCTCATTTTATTAAATGCCGGATATTCCAAAGGAAAGAGGTTCCGTGGATTAGTAATCGACCATCAAGGATCAATTAGCGGAATACCGATGAGATTAATCCTTGCCAGGTGAACCTAGTCCTCGGCGGGATACGCTCACAGGATTCGCTCGGCCTCTGAACTTTAGGTTCGCTTGGGGTGTGATGTGCTGCCGCAGCACATATCGAAAACTGATAGCTTTTAAGTATGACCTTATTGTAAATGTTATCTTATTTATTTTTAGCTGTGGAAATAGAATGGTTTAAATATATGGATTTCTGCGATTATGTGGTTCATAATGTAAGGATAGTTATAAACTTTTATAATAATTAAATAATTCTTTTAATATACTGTTTCTATTGTCAATAATGAATCTTTGTAACAGACCGTAAAAAAAAAAAAAAAAAAATCCACCTTGCTCAAAATTTGAGATTTAACATTTCAAGACACGTAGAATCCAAAAATCTAATAATGAAAAAAAATCCGTCCGTCTGCGGCTTTCCTCCGAGCATGTTGTACCGATTTTTTTTTTTTAATTTGGTACCAAGGTGACAGTTAACCCCCGGGAGAGGATGATCCTCGAAACTCGACATTTCCATCCACCGCTTCGTTTCAAAATGGCGACCGATTAAAGGTTTACGAATAAACCCATATATTCGCCATTTACGAAGAAGCAAAAAAAAATATAAATTGTTTCGGAATCATGCCAAAACCTAATCAAAACATTATTACCTTTTTTGTAAACAACAAAAACTTCCCTTAAATATTTTTTTTTTACTTATGTAACATTGAAGTTTTTATTCCATTGAACCGTCGTTTCGAAATCTTGTTATATCATCAGGATTTTTTTACTTTTCTTTTAAAATTACTATTTTTTCTTATACTTAATCCTTCGCAGTAGTTCTTTAAATCTATGTTGTCCATAAATTATTATTTTGTCTATAAGTCCAATTTTAAAAACTGATTTTAAAATGTTTGTATAGAGATTGTCTACTTTGAAATGTTATAAAAAAAAAAAAAAAAGAATAATAAAAATAAGGGAAGTTTTTGTTGTCCGGAGCGGAGTAGCTGAGTGGTAAGGCACTGTGTTACTATGCTCCCGGTCCCCGATTTGAGACCGGCTGTGGCAGAAAATTAGTTATCAGTTAATTACTGTTATCAGCCGTGGATCGACCCTGTGGGATCGGGGAACCCTCCTGGTGCTCACTCAGCATCTATAAAGTGGGTATCCTTAATTGGGAGAAAAACCTGGCGGTTGAGCGTGATCTCGACCAAATCACCTCCTTGCACAACCGTTGGCCAAGAAACAGTACAGTCCTTACCAAGTACTGAACCCAAGGCCCTTCATGGGTTGTAGTTGGACAGGTTTTTTTTTTTTTTGTCCACAAAAAACACTATAGTATAATTTATGTTAAGCTTTCATGAATGAAAATGATTTAATACGTTAAATTGTTATTTTTATTTTTGTTTTGAATATACATTTAACTATTTAAAAATAATTAATGACAGCGTGATAATTTGCAGCGTATTTTTATTTAGAATCCTATTTATTAGAGTGTCAGTTGACATCCGCATGATGGTATAGAAGGATCAATCCCTCATTAGTTCGTGCTTGTGTTAATAATCCTTGGCCATAAAGGCGCCTTTGCATATAGTACGTATATGTTCCTAAAACAATATTTACCTGTAAATATGTGTGTATTGAGAGACTGATAGTAATGATTTGGGGCTGCTGTTACACCTCACCCATTAACCTTAATTGTTATTTAATAGGAAATGAGAAAGTTTTTATTTGTTATTTTTTCTTTCATTTTTCATTAAGAATACTTTTTAGTCGTATATAGAAAGTTGAATACTAACTTTAAACTTAGAATACTTAAAGTTGAACAAATTATTAGTATTTTTAGTATTTATTTATTATTAGTATTTTTAGTATTTTTAATATAGAGACTGGTATATTGTAATACAGCATCAAACTTCTGTTCATCATAATGAAATTATTACATAAAAACATCATTTAAATTATTTAATAGGAAAAAAACTCAAACTAGTATTTTAGACATTTGATGTGAGATGTGATATTTCTGATCTGCATGTAAGTGGTCTTTGTTTTGGAATTTTGGAATGATAACCTAACTTAATTATTATTTTATTAAAATGAATATTTTATTCTCAAACATTTAGTAATATGCTAATTTTCTAAAATAAATGCAATTTAAAATTTGTTTATTGAACAAATATCATTTTTGTAATTTAAATTTTAATATTTTTATTTATATTAAAGTGAACAATGTGTCATTTGGTATATTTAATATTTAGGCTAATCAAAGAAGTACATAGATGATTATTAATGTGACCTCAGGTATCAAACAATCGGGGCTATAGAATTATTATAGCTTGAGAAAATTCGTACCATTTGAAATGGGATTTAAAAAAAATAATAAATAATGTCATAAATCCCATGTATCCAGTTGGTATACCGAGTTAAAGTGGCTTCAACCTTTTTTCCGACGGCAATACTTCCAAGGTACCTTCCAAGGTACCTATCTATTCCGAACCTTCCAAACCAAAAAGCCTCCTTATTTTCGTGATGTGTTCACCCCGTGTTCCTCTGTACACTCCTTAAACACCAAATCCCAACCTACAAACTTGTATATACCCTTTCATAGAACTGCCTCTTTCAGAAGATCCTTTACCTTTCGCGCTACTTCATTTTGGAATTCCTTACCCAACTCCATTCGCAAATCCTCATCCTTAACCTCCTTCAAGCATCAATTATTTCTCCACCTCCTTAACTATCAATCTTCCGCATTCATGTAAGTACTATAGTTATATATATGCTCATTTTAATTGTTTATAGTTTCCTGTTTATTATGTCTATTTTTCGTTTGGTATAGGTGTATATATATATTTAATTATGATTTAAATGTATGTAATTATTAAAATCTCCTTTATTTCAATTTATTATTTAATTTTTCATCATTATTTACTGAATGTAAGCTAGACAAATAGTACAAGTACTGAACTTTTCTATTATTCTCATGGGGCTAAAAGTTCCAGAATAAAATTTATTTTCATTCATTCATTCATAAATAGGATTATGGCTAGTAAATGGCATCTGTAATGAAAATGTATCAAGTATAATTATCAGGATACCAAATGGCTATTTATTTAGGTATTATATTAAGTGTTTTTTAATGAAAATATAAAATTAAGTTATCGGTATTGCCATATTTTAAGTACCTACATTTTTTTTAAAGTACCTAACCCAGTGTCTTAAAAATTGCTCATCAAATTACTTTAACTATACTAAATTATATTATCATTCTTAAACAATGATAATAAATTGGAAGGGTGGAGAGAAGGAAGGGAAATTGAAGCTTATCAAAAGGGTTAGAGAGCTTTCAAGTCTCCCTTCCTTCTAATAAAATACAATTTAATTTACTTCAAGGATTTATTTAATTCTAATTTTTTTTTACTTTATACAGAATGAATAAAAAAAATTATAAATATATTTAATTAATGTTATAAATTTCTAAAATAATTGATTAGAATATGATATCATAAAAATGTCTGTTTAAATATTACCTAGGGTTTGTTTAATTATTTATAATTTTTTATTCTGTAATTTCACCATGCTATCATGAACTTCATTATAAAAAATAGTGCATATTATTACAGAATTGTTTATAATTATTTATTTGTTGATATTATTGTTAATTATTAATTAAAATATGAACATTTTTAATTGGAATCATTATACAAAAAAAAAAAAAAAAAATTGGATAATTTTTTTCGTAAATGGTTTAGATATGATCATATGAAACCACTAATCGGCCATTTTGAAACGAAATGGACAATAGCAATACCGAGTTCCGAGGATCAGCCAGAGTTGACCTGTGACTTTGGTCTCAAATCTGAAAAAAAGTCTTGTAGTTTCGTAGATAAAAAGGAAAATGAGAAAAGTTTCAAAACTTTTCACCGGGACTCCATAAAAAAAAAAATAATAAAAATCGACATTCCATCGCACAATTTAAAACTATTGAAGGTAATGTACTCTCCTTTAATCTAGTATAAAATGAATATTAGAATTTATTCGAATAATGGATGGTTTTCAAGTTCTAAGCAAAAAAGATTAAAGGCAAAAAAGAATTGAGGCAATAAAGTTGAAATTCGTAATCAGTACCCCAATCAACATAAATTTTCGAATTATCAGATCTTCTCCAAAACTTTCCATATAAAGGTATCATAGGCCTGAACTATTTTATTTACGTCATAGATAGTGATATTCCTCAACTACTAATTAGACCGAACACAGGCCCTGGTTCTCCGGAGTGGTTTCTATGAAGTCTAGAAGGGAGTATCAGTACCGGGTTAGATAAATAAATTTTCATTTTAAAAGAAAATCCCATGTTCTATAATTTTGAAAAAGAAAGAACCTGTACCACTACAGCCCATGAATGGTCTTGAGTTCAGTAGGTAAGGAGGTGATTTGGCCGAGATCACCCTCAACCGCCAGGTTTTCCCCCAATTAAGGGTACCCACTTTATAGAGGCTGAGTGAGCCCCAGGAGGGTCTCCCGATCCCAAAGGTTCAAACTGCTTAATAATTATCTGCCACAGCCGGTCTCGAACCCGGGACCGGGAGGATAGTAAGAAGTGCCTTGCCACTGAGCTACTCCGCTCCCTAATTTAGAATATAGAAAGAAAGAAAAATAATAAGAATAATTTTATTTAAAATTAAATTTAATTTAATAAGAATAATGTAGAAAAAAATTGACATTTTTTAGTAATGAAATAGCGTGGTGTCCCTTGATAAATATATATCTCTTTATTGGCTGTAGCTTTTTATTTCTTATCCCACTAACCTTTAGTATTCCGTGAGGAGGAGTCCTATTCTATTCCTTCAGATCCCGCAGGACGGAGCTGCAAAGGACATATTGGATACTCCTTGTCCTGCGGCATTAACATCAAGAGGATTCCGTGACAAACGAGGGCAGTCACGTAGCTTAAGCCTGTTAAGTCCCGCGGGACTTAATCCCAGGACTCCCCACTGTTAGCCTACTTAAGTCTTGCCTCCTTTGAACTTTGAGTCTAATTCGACTCGAAGCTTCCATGAATATGCATAAGGCGCTTCAGTTTTAGTTTATATTAACAGTTTTAGTCAAGTCTGATTTAATGAACGGATACTAAAAGCAATAGCTTAGGTCTGTCAGACATCTTGCTAGTAATTTCCTCTTACGACCCCACTAAGTGCCAACATCAATGAGCGATGCTTCCCTTTGTGTATAGAGTTAGGAGGCTTGGAGAAATACGACAAAACTAGTTTCAAAAATATTACGAAAGTCATAAACATAGAGCAATAATGGCGCAGTAATTGATCAAAGGAACTAGAAAAATCACTAAACCATTAAAGTGCATCATATGCCAGATATACATGACATTGATTGCAAAAAACTAGATTATGTAATTATTGATTTGATTTGATTTTTAATTTCCAAAGGTAACGCATTTGGAAAATTAATTATATACAAGGCGGGGTAAAAATAAAATATTTTGAAGGGTTCTAAACAACAAACCAATGTCTCTGAAAAAAAAAAATCCCTTCTTATTTTAAAAAGTACATTAAAACCAATACTATTTCAGTGGTAATTTTATGAATTACATTTTCTAATGCGTTAAGAAGACGTTCACGGAAATAACGGTATAACTATGGACTCCGACCGTTACGTGCACATGTTGGAGACTATCCTAACTCGGATGAAATCGACGCAGAGGGTGTGTGGTTCCATGGCCCACACATCTAGATTGGAGTTTTGTGGAAAGTATTCTATGACAGATTGACCTCTTTGAGGGTTGAATTCGGTCACCAGACTAATTCCGTGCGATTTTTTTCTACGCCGAAATTTCTTGAATAATATGTTTAAAAAAAGGCCTCTTTATCTGGATGATTTAAATGAGAGGATCAGACAAGAAATCAATGCCATTCCTCCAGAAATGACTGGAAAATTTACGGGAACTTTAATAACGTCCGACATTTGGAAGATGCAATTTTTAAAACGATTATAAACGAAGTATATTATAGTAAGTATATTATAAGTATTGCGATCGTGAAAATTTACGAATTCGAGTTTTCAACGGAAATACACGTTTTAAGGTCCACTGAGTCCAAATGACCAAGTCTCGCAAAATGGTCTATGAGTCTATGTGTATGTGAACAGCCTAGCTCTAAAACGGAAAGTTGTACGAAACTGAAATTACATATTTAAGGCAGGTTGTGATGCTACAGCAACTTTTTCGTCAAAATCGATAAACCGGAAGTGCCACTTTATATTATTATTACACTTTTTTTTTTTATAATTTTCTCGAAAACGGCTCTAACGATTTTAATGAAACTTGCCTAAATTATTCTTCATAAAGGCCTTTAACTTTTCATGTATGTATCCATTAATTACGGAAAAAAGTTATGATGAAAAGAATATTTTATATTATTAAAAAGCATGAATTTATGATAAATTGTGTCTAGACGAGTATGAAAGGCAATTAGATTATCTAAACAACAAAAAAAAGAATCATCAAAATCGGAGCCGTAGTGGCAATGAAACAAAGCATCGGAAATAGCTTTTATGTCATGGATTTGAAATTTTTTTTTAATTTTCACGTAAACGGCTCAGACGATTTTGATGAAACTTGCCCAATATCTTCTCCTTAAAGGCCTTTAACTTTTTTATGTAGCATGTATGTAGTATATCAACGAGAAAAGAAATATTTATGGTAAATTTTGTATGAAATCATATGAAAGGTAATTAAATTCCTCTCCCTCCTCCCCCTCCAAAAAAACAAAACAATTATTTAAATCGGGTCTGTATTAGAAAAGATACAGCATATGTCATAAGGACCACTAGACCTTAGAGGGAAAACCGAGCGCTTCCGGAAGGAGACGGATGCGACCGAACCTCCTCCCACCAAGCCGCCAACCTGTTGTCAACAATACGCTCTGTAACAATGTATTGTAATAACATGAAAGCAGAAATTAACTTAATTATTTCTACTTTTATATTATTTAATAGAAACAAAATGATTCCATCGAAACTAAATGGAATTTCCATGGAAACTAAACAGAAACTTTTAAAATATATTTTGAGCTTATTGAACCAAAAATATTTAGTGTACAGAATTGTAGTACTAAAGCTGTTTAAAAAACTAATTTATTATACAATTGTGAGAAAAGACTTGAAGAAGTGCATTCTGCTGAGTTTATTTCGAGTAGTGTTTATGGGAATTCTTTAAAATTATATTAAAATATAATTATTAAAGGTTGGTAAGGGAACGTTGCGTGATTTTTCTATTGACTTTGGTTTATTTTTTTCCGCCCTTCAAAATGTATCAGTTATTTCTCCTTTAATGAATTTATAGAGAAAAAATTTTGTTCTCCTTTATATTTATGCACATACAATACACTATATGTGTATGAAAGAAATACAACTACGAGTTAGAAAATAAAAAACATATTTAACTAGTAATTAAAATATTCTGCACTATTCTCACTTGCACTTTTATATTTAGCAATGACAAATTTACTGTTTTCATGTTTTCTTAATAAAGCCTCCTCTCCAGAGAAATAAACTATATTATATAATACAAATACAACATATATAATGCAAAACATATCAATATATTGGTAGTGTATTTGAATCTTGCTGTTACAATTGATTTGCAATATATAAGTTGAAATCATTTTTAGGGAAGGGGTTTACATGTCAGTCAATAAATAGATTGGAATAGAGTATCTAAAGTAAAATGGCATAAATATTGCTGAAGCTGTTGTTAATAGTTGAGTTAGGTCAAATGTCATCCTCAGATACAGCGAAGCCTTCTCAGAACCTCTAAAATTCATGTTGACCTATCCACCGTTGTACTGTCGTGTTCATTCAAATAACCTGGTCACATTCTTCGATGAAGTGAATTGTCATCTACGCGGAACTAAAACCTACCCTTAATGACAATTACGTCATTCATTTTTCTGAGTAATAAAAATAGAAAAAATAAATTAAAGATCAAGAGCTGATGTACATAATATATTACATATTTAATAATATAATTAGTCATTATAATTGCAATTTGTAATTATATGATAGTTGATAATCAATGTATTCTAAATCAATGATGAGGATCGGTCTTGACGAAATTCAATATATTTTTTAGGTATATTAGAAAAAATCTTTTATGAATAATGAGACCTCTTTTATTTTAGTTTTACATTTTTCTATAACCGTAAAGTTCATCTGGTTTCAATTAAAACAATGTAAACTTGTACATCTTCAAATTTAATCTAAAATCTGTTCCATTTTAAATTCCTGGTACAGTAAATCATTATGAATATTACTTTATCATAGATGTAAAAAAAAAATAAAATACGGTAACCGAGAAATTAAAACAAACAGGCAATGCTTCATCTATCTTGAGTGTTCAATGTCTGAAATATAATATTATATAAATACATATAAAATAAAATCTTTAAATAGCTATAAACTAATATAGGCATGAAATGGTACGCCTCTGGTACTATTTCAAAATCTGTCAAAGTATATTTTGTCAATAATTTTTAAAGAAAAACATCTTGTATTTTCACAACTTCAAAACTGAATTCGAAAAAAAAATATTTTGCTAATTTTAAATAAAGTTATATCAAAATTATAAAGAAAATTTTTAAAAAATGCTTAGGAGCGATAAATATTTCGAAGAGGAAAAAAAAACATTCGGTTTTTCTATTTATATTATTAATTAGTTATTTAGATATTTTGTTTTTCATTTTTATAAATTTAATTTTCATGTTATTTTTTATGATAAATTGGAATTACACATTTTGGTGGATCCTATATATATATATATATATATATATATATATATATATATATATATATATATATATATATATATATATATATACATATATAACAACAAATATATACAATAACAATTAAGTGATGATAATGAGCGGGCAGAGAGATGACTTCCACTAGAACTATACTAATGTCAAGCCAGAATTAGTTTTGATATTTTTCTCTGTTATTTTATGTATAAAATGTAGTAAATTTTGTTTTCTACACTAGTGATTCTTTACAAATAAAATGAGCTTAAAGTAATATATCTATAAATATTAATTTTAATCATATTCAAAATAAGTATCTTTTTAAATAATAATTATATATTAAATATTAATTTAATAACTTTACCTTTATATTAGGTGTATCTTCCTTTCCTTTGGAGCCAAACGTTCCTTAGGGAGCTCTTTACCTTTATCATCTCATCGAAAATTGATATCCAATAACTGTAAAAAATGTCCTGAGGAGATATCCAATAATGGTTGTTCAATTATTTATGGGCAATCAGTCTTTTACTGGATTCTTTGGAGTCTTATCACTTTATCCTTTATTTTTTATTATAGTGATAAAAATGTACTTTGGCAATGAAAATTATTTACTTTCTTTCTTACTTTTATTATCATTATGCGCTATGCCATTTATAGCGTTTTAAAACTTGGAATACTGCTGATAAATACTTTTAGAAAAATGTAATTTATGTATATATTCAGACCATTCTCTATAAGATATTAAATTTTTTATAATAATCACTACATTCGGTTAGTTGACGAACTAGTGATAGGTAATTTTCTGCAGCAATTCGATTTTTTTTGTTAATTTTTTACATGAATACGTTTATATATTTTCTGCCGTAATATTGGGAGTCCAAAACTCTTATGATAACAAAATCGGGAGATGAAGTTTGGCATGATATTTTTTAATATTTTGTTCTGATGTATTGGAATATCGATATTAAAATTTCAGTATCGAAAATCGATATTTAAAAAAAAAATGGAGAGAAAAAAAATATAAAATAGAAAAATCTAGGTGGATGCGATAAACAGAGAAACAGGTGTGTTCGTGTTACTATCTACAGTGACTGTGTTCGAGGAATGAGATGTCGAAAGCAAAACATTGATATTGATATCGGTTTACCAAATAGATATCTTATTAATATAGGCATATAAATATCGATATTAGAAAATATCGTTAATATTTAAATAGAATTTAAAAAAGTCTAAACAAATTGGAGGAGATTAGAAAATAATCTGTTTTGTGATATTTACATCCTGAACCCTATTTCATAATAAAGTACAAGTATAAGTGGAAAGGTTCGTGTTCAGTGGTTACAAGTTACATTTCGTTATTAGATAAAAATAAATTGATTCGTTTTTTTTTTTAACTTACTGTTTTTTAATATAACTATTTTCAATTCCATCGTTTTTCAACATTATAAAAATGTTTTAACAGTATATATCAACTATATAATATCTTGTGCTTTACTTTAGACACCCCCGGTTTCATAATAAAGTTGAAAAGTAAAAGAGCAAGTTAGCATATGAATTAGTACGCCTATTTAATAATATTGTAAAATGTTAAAATACGATACATTTAAAATAGTTATATTATAAATAGTAAATAAAAAAAGTAATTGAATACAATTATTATTATCTAATGGCGATAAGTAACCTGTAACCTCTAAAAACGAACATTTCCACATGTAATTTTACCACTTGTACTTGAAATGTTGCAATTTATTATGAAATAGGGCCCTGATGGAAACAATATCTTAATTATATCGTCCCAGAAATATGGATATTATTAAAAGGATATCTTAATTATATCGTCCCCGAAATATAAATATTATTAAAAGGATATCTTAATTATATCGTCTCCGAAATATGGATATTATTAAAAGGATATCTTAATTATATCGTCCTTAAAATAATAATAATAATGCTTTATTTTCATTCTTTACAGAACTATCTGTCTCATCTTTGGGAGGTAACAGTCTGGTTTATAAAAAAACAAAATTTGCCACTACTTCATTTAAATTTTATATTAATTTAAAATTAATTAATACTTTCAAACGAAATTAAATACAAATTTTCTATATTCTCTTAAACATTTCATTATAAGTGGTAGAAAATTAAAGTCTATGTACTACTTCAATCCACAGTAATGTGTTACTTTAGCCACAGTAGCCTAATAGTAGCCCAACAGTTTCCCACTTTCTGCAGTATTTCGTCTCGCCATCTTGTAAGTGGTCTTTATCTCCATCACTTTTGTTTCCTAAGGATACACTCTCTGGAAATTTTGGACCATATTCTTGAATCCAGCCTGAAAACATGATCAGCCCATCACTGTTGCAGTAGCTGTACGTCATTTGGCTAACATTTAATAGCGATTTGAGTTTGTACCTTTCCATTGCTGACAGGGTATTTTCTTTCGATTCTTGAAAATTGCAGACCATGTCTCAGATCTGTATAATATGGCTGGCTATATACTCCCGGGGTATCGAATCGAAAGTCAAACAAAACTTTGTGGGCAAAAGTTTTCCCCGCCTGCACTACTTTGATTCGACATATCCCCTGGAAAGTCAAACAAGTGTGGGCATAGCTAACTGGAATCTTTCTCGACAATTATACACCCATATTTCGCGAAATTATAGTTACCCTAGTTTTACAACTCACAGCACGTATTAATTAAAAGCGCATCCTATTCGTATACTAATTTTTAAATGAAAGATCAATCATTAATAAAATTATAAAAGAGTAATTAATTATTGCTTATATAATAAGAATAAAACAAGTTATAGATCAGAAACAACTTTTAATTTTATTTCAATCTCGAGCCATTTCCAAGTCTGTAAAAACATAATTATTCAGTCAATATACAATTTTTAGTCGTATTTTTACCGAATAATATAAGATAAGACTATATAAATATATAAAATATATAATATATGATATAAATATAACTATATAAATATAAAATAAAACTATTGCAGTGGGTTGAAGTTCGGCGGTGAGGGGCGGTACTGAGTTTTCTACCCGTTTCATTGCCCCTAGAGCACGATTACGAAAGATTTGGAGATGTCTATATATATATATATATATATATATATATATATATATATATATATATATATATATATATATATATATATATATATATATTTCTATCCGTTTCATAATCCCTAGAGCACGATTATGGAAGTTTTGGAGATGTCAGATATGTATGTATATATATATACCCCCTTTGGGTCAAATGAGCTGAAATTCAGTATGTAGGGCTTTCTTCCAGACAGAACGATACCGTAAAAGTATGGGTGAATTCTAGTCAAAATGTCGGTATGTTTACCAGAAATTTCGGCGTTTTTAAAGTTTTAAGCATCTCTACGGCTCCAACAAAATAATTTATAGGATTGAAAATTTGTATTTGATATGAGTTGGTGCTAGAGAAGTGAGTTGTTTTTATTGAAAACTAGTTTCAAGTGTTATACATTCATCTTCAGCCCTAATTTTCTGTTTGCTATAATCTACTTAAACCTTGGTGAGTATCAACGTATATTTGATTTCTTGTCTTAATCAAATTCATAATTTATAAATGTTTTATAATACTAAATACATTACATTTAATTTAATATGTATAATAATACCAAACTGTATTTTTAATAGCTTATTTTTTAATTTTTTGTGTTTTTAGAACTGAGGATGAATGTATAACATTCGAAGCTAGTTTTCAATAAAACAAATTTATAGAAGTGGCAAATAATTTATCAATCCCTAATTAGATTGATCCTTCTATACCATCATGCGGATGTCAACTGAATTACTTATTTTATGAAAATAATTTAACATTGAAATAAACCAATTTTCACGATATAATAAATAATAAATCTCCTTTTTTTTCTTTTCATTTTTTTGTCAGTACAATTATTTTTATATTGTTACCAGAAGAATCTTATTTAATTTTATTTTTTTTCGTTACTTTTGTAATTGAGATTATTATAAATATCGATTTACTTTTATTAATGTAGTCTTTAACCAGACATTTTTCTGTTTTCTTTTTTCCTTGTACATACATATTACTCTTAAGGGATCTAGCTCCAGAATAAAGTTTTTTTTTCTATTCTATTCTATTCTAAATACACAATTTAAAGTAATATAGCAAATGCTAAAGTTTGAACTTAAAACAGATATTATACAATTTACAATAATATTGTTTAATCGGAATCAAAATAATTTCATCACTGCCACTTTCAGTATCTATATTCAGATGGTCAAATTCATTACGCGATGATGGAAGCACTTCTGGATCTTCAATGTCCTTTTTATCTCTCCATGAACTACCAGCTAGTCACAGATCGCTGTGTAGATTATACTAGCAGTTCAAGTGCTAACAGCGCCATTCTAAGTATTCTAAGAACCTACTTTAAAGAATTTTCGAGTGAGATGTAATCTGTATATCCTGACTTACTCCAGGAATTGACCATTGGTAAGAGGATCGGCTGAGAAAGCAATCCACTTACTACAGACAATTTGTTTGAATTTCCTTTCGGATGAATCAGAATCTAAGTATAAAGCTAGTGTTATTTTTCAGGAATATAAAAAAAAATAAATAAAAAGCGGAAATTAAACGCTTAGGTTTCTGAAGTACAATGCATAAATAATAACTGTTCGAAAAATCGCAGAGATATTTTGGAGTATTTTTGAAAATTTTGCTTTTAAAGTAGATTATAACTAGTACGAAACAGATTCTGAAAGAAGATATATTCTACACCTTAGACCTGATTATCATAGAGATCTCCTCTGCACTGTGTGAAGAATCAATTAATAAATATCTTATGCGGGCAACGCATGACTTCCTTGTACGCCTATTAAATTATAAATCCGTGGCTCAAAAAGGGATTTGGAATTTGGTTACTAGTTTCCGAAGATTGCAGTAAAAACGACAATCGGCGTCCCGACATCCATCTATTGACACACACACACTCTTGTTATTGGGGTCTCGTTCCGTTATTATATGTCGTTTTCCTTCAGTAGGTAACTAGTTTCCAAGATATTTCTTCATGTTCCGTGACAACAATAAGACTGTCAATATCACTGGATAAAGCATTAGAAATCGAAATTTTCGGCATTTTAAGCGGAAAAACCCACATAACTAATATCTAATTCTCATGCTGCAGACTTGTTGATCTCACAAATAGGGAGAAAAACTAGTATTTTACACTCAATTTTAAAACTTAAAACATGTAATAAAAATGTTTAATTGGATTGGAAACCAAATTGCGTTTGTAACCTTTATTTCCGAAACATATGATTTCTCTTTTAATTTAAATATAATTTTTGATGTAAGCTTATTATGACCTTCAAGTAAAGTACCCTTTTCGGCTCACTAATTTTAACTAAATTATAGTAAATACATTCATATCGATATAAAAGTCCTATTTACAAAATTTGAAGAAAGTATTTTAATATAATTTTTGATGGAAATCAATTATGATCTTCAAGTAAAGTACCACTTCCGGTGATTAAGCAGTGACCAAAAAGGGAAGTTCACAACTAGATTTTACAGCAATCCTAAATACAAAATTTCAACTTTCTACGGCTAACCGTTTTTGAGTTATGCGAGATACGAACGTACGTACGTACAGACGCCACGACGAAACTAGTCAAAATGGATTCAGGGATGGTCAAAATAGATATTTCTGATGAAATCTGAAAACCGAAAATTTTCGCGATTACAATACTTCCTTTACTTCGTACAAGGAAGTAAAAACGAAAGACCGAATTGTTTGCATTTCGTATTTACCTCTCTTTTGCATTTTCCATCTGATAAACACGAGCGCTTAAGAGATAAAAATGTATGTTTATTTTAAACTATTTCTTTACTTTTAGTATCAAACGCTTAAGCAAATATTTGTAAAAACTATAATTCATGATCATCGACGTCTTTAGATAGATTTTAAATTCAATTAAATAAAAATAAATATTTATCGGGCTTTGCAACTACCTCACATCTCGGTCCTTAATTCTGTCTCCTTCCAATATTTCCTGTCCATACAATCTTCCTCCGTTAGACCTCTAGTTGCTATTTTTTCCTCTGATTTCCTCTATGTACTGCTTCCGAAGTCTTCCATTTCTTCTTCCCTTCTCAGGGCAACATTTAAGTATTCGAAGGGACCAACGCCATTCTCGTCTCTTCCATCCTCAAAACACCCATACCACAGCAATCGTCTTTCACTGATGTCATTCAGAATGTTGAGTTCAACCCCTACTTTGTTTCTTATTACCTCATTTGGAACCTTCAGCAACCTGGATATGGCCCAACTTCTTCTCCAAAAATTTATTTCTAGGGCCAGTAATTTATTTGCATATTGTTTTTTCTTCAGTATCCATGATTCTGACCCGTACATCGTTGCGCCAATTAAAAAACATCTGATGTGGACACCCCACATGACTTCCTTGTAGGCTTGTTAAACTATAAATCGATGGCTCAAATAGTGACCCTGAATTTGGTTACTAGTGACTATTGACACATATACACACACATAAGCCCTTGTTTCTGGAGGTCTCATTCCATTATTATATATCGTTTTCTTTCAGTAGGTAACTAGTTTCTAAGAGATTTCTTAGTGTTCCGTGACAACATTAGAATTGTCAATATTACTAGATAAAGCATTGGAAATCGATAGTTTCGGCATTTTAAGCGGAAGAACTCACAATTTATATATTATTCTCCTGCTACAGACTTATTCAGCTCACGAATGGGGAGGGGAAAAAAGTATTTTACACTCAATTACAACTCTTAAAACAACTAGCATTGTTTAATTAGGGTGGAAAAAGAAATCGCGTTTATAACCTTTATCACCGAACTATATGATCTCTGTATTAAAGTCAATATAATTTCTGATGTAAGTTTATTATGACCTTCAAGTAAAGTACCGTTTTCAGCTCTTCAATTTCATCAAAAATCCATTATTTTATTTATATTGATATAAAAGTGTAATTTACCAAATCTCAGAGGTTTTACATTATATTTTAATATGATTTTTGATAAAAATCAATAATGGCCTTCAAGTAAAGTACCACTTCTGGTTTGCCAATTTCAACCAAAATTTATTATGTTATTAATGTACGTCTTTAATATCGAATTTGAGAAGTTTTGCATTATATTTTAATATGATTTTTGATGAGAATCTATAATGACCTTCAAATAAAGTACCATTTCCGGTAATCACGTAGTAACCAAAAAGGGAAGTTCAAAACTAGATTTTTTAGCAATTCTAAATAGAAAATTTTAGCTTTTTTCGGTTAACCTTTTTTGAGTTATGCGAGATACGAACGTACGTACGTACGTACAGACGCCATGACGAAACTAGTCAAAATGGATTCAGAGATGGTCAAAATGGATATTTTCGCGATTACAATACTCCCTTTAATGCGTACAAGGAAGTAAAAAAATAAATGTATGATATTTTAGTTTTTGCCCAATCTCAAAGCACACGTCGTTCACATTAAACATCCGGCCTCGCCCCTGGCATTTTTATACTTATTTTTCAACCTGAATAGTGATCAATAACAGTTAAAGGAAATAACAAATTCCGAGGTTAAAAGGAAATGCGAGGAAAATATTCATACAATTGAGGATATTGGGTAGAAATGTAACAACAAGATTTGATTAAATTGATACAATTCATCAATAATCCCGAATAAGCGAAGGGGATTGCTGCTATAGGCTGCATTGAATGGACAGGATCTGTAATCTGTAAACCGTCCGTTTGTTTATTCATTGTACTCTCTGATGGATTTGCCGATCTGTTTTCTCGTCAACAAAACCTCTGAGGGTCCTAGCCGCCTGCTTTTAGGCAAATAGATTCAGATAGGACCGGGGTTTTACCAAAGCCTGTTTATTCTTGCCTGAGGGTGTTCTTTAACTTTTTTCCTTCGACGTTTCCTTTGCCTTTTTCTTTATTTAGTCACAAACCCTAAAGTTCTTGGTACTACTCCAGAATCGTTGCTCGGAAATGGCGGAGGTCCACAGTTTTAAGACCTTCCCGTTCATCAAACATGCGGATACACCCGAGATAAATACAAAAGAAATACAATTACATCACTTTTTATAACATATTAGGAGCTTGACTGGGTTATAGTTAATTTACGCTAAGAATTAACGATGATATTTTTGGTTGTCTTATTTTACTCAATTTAAAGGTTGTATATCAACGTCGTTTTTTGAAAAAGGCTTAAGCGCCAAAAATTTGAAATTTAGGTTTCAATTGATTTTGTTATCTAAACACCATCTCTATCGATTCTCGCTCACGATATATCGACAACAAAATTAGGAATGGTCTAAAAATCGAATATTGATCACATGAATACCAAATACTAACAACTCTCAATCGTCACTATGGCCTTAACCAGTGCTAGAATCCTTTAAAATATATTGTAATTGTAAGGTTTTGTCATCTTAATAAACTCCTACAGTATACAAAAAAGAATAAAATTGAAAAAAAATATTTTGTTATCCGGAGAAAAATCGTTTCATCGGTTTCCTGTAAAGTTTGCTAAATGGCGCTTACGTCTTTTCAAAAAAATTATGTCGAAATGTTTTATACCTCGTTTTAGAACTTGTATAATTTATGCTATGGCATATGTGGATTTTTGTTCAGAGGAATAGATAATTTCAGGCTCTTTATCTAGATTTATAAATTATCAAAATTTAATACTAAAAAAATAAGAGGAATAAAATGAAAGTATATTAAAAAATACTAATATAATTTAAAAAAACATAGCCCACTATAATTATATCCATGATAAATTATAGAAAACAAATTCTTCATTATAACAACAAAAATCAACCGACCGTGAGTGTGGAATTTAGCCCGTCGACCAATAAATTAGCGAAGATTTTGAAAAATGTAATTTTTCATTACATAAATAACTACATTTGAATTATGTTAAAGCCCTGACTTCAACTGGAAAGGAAACGTTGGGGGTTTGTTTATCTCTTGAGCGAGCGTAGCGAGCGGATGCTGACAGCTCTGATCGAATTAAGCATTAATTGTTTAAATTACGGTAAGAACCCGACCTCAACTGATAAGGATCCGTTAGTTTGAGTATTTGTTGTGGGCATGCACAGCTCGAAATATAGTCTTAAAAATCTAAACATCCGCCATGTTGGGGTCACGATTCTGGAGTTTTAACAAATTTTTTTGTCACGATAAAAGGACCTCATGTCGGATATATCGTTCAATTGAAATAAGAGTATCACAATGCGAAAAAGTTGAATTTTACAAGATAAGCGTTTGAAGTTTTCCCGTTAAAACATCTCACTGATAAAACATCAAGTCGGACATTTCATTAGTCAATAATAAATACATTTTTGTTTTAAAATAAATTTAATATTCATTTTTTTATCATAAAATCATGAATCAAACTGTGGTAATTTTTTTTATAAAAACAGTGCAAGCTCATTCATACTTTAGGGATGGCAAAGACACATAAGTTTATAATATCATAAGTAATAAAATCATATTTGTAATAGAAGAAATATTACAATAAAAAAACATTTTTTTTGTAAAAAAACATCTTTTTTCTTCCTTTCCTTTCATTCCACATAATCACGGCAAAGCAACTCAGGATATTGAAATAAATTATGTGTTTTTTTGGTGAATCTATGTTCGCCATAATATTTTTATTTAATTTACCCTTCATTTTATATAACAAAAAATATAATGAAATGTGCAATTTATAAAATAAAATCTTTTGTTTTTTTAAAACGATGTTTGTAATAGTTGTATACAAACTTTACAGTATGAGGATAAGGAATGATAAGAACAATAGTTCTTTCTTCTGTCACTCACATTATTTTTTAAAAGATAAACAAACCAAAAAATAACTTTAAATTTGGAAGTCATATTCGATTATTTAAAAAAAAATCGACGTATATAAATCGATTTAAAATTAATGATATATAATCCTAAGTTTCTTACATATTTCTCTTATTTCCACTATAACTATTCATGTATACATGCTTTTTTTTTAAGGTCGCTTCTTTTATTTTAACTTAATTATTTTCTATTATTCATCATTATCATTTTTATTTATTTATATTTCAATTATATATATATATTTATTTATATTTTTTATTTGTTTTTATTGGGAGCGGGGTAGCTCAGTGGGTTGGGCACTGCGCTACTAATCTCAAGGTCCCGGGTTCGAGACCGGCTGAGGCAGGTAATTATTTATTCTGTATTCAGTCGCGGATCGACCCTGTGGGATCGGGGGACCCTCCTGGGGCTCACCCAGCCTCTATAAAGTGGGTACCCTTAATTGGGGGAAAAACCTGGCGGTTGAGCGTGATCTCGGCCAAATCACCTCCTTACACAACCGTTGGCTTAGAAACAGTACGGCCCTTACCCCAAGTACTGAGCCCAAGACCCTTCACGGGTTGTAGTGGTACAGGTTTTTTTTTTATTATTTGTTTTTATTATTTTTTATTGTTAATTTTTTTTTATTCCATTTTTTTGTATATATTTTTTCATTTATTTTTTTTATTTTATCTGCTAACTGTATAAGCAGTGGAGTACGAACTGATATCGGTGAATCATTGATACTCGACATAGTTGAGCGTCGGCAGACATCACCTTGTTGTGGTTTTTATTATTGCCTTTATAAATAATATTAATAAAATAAATTTGGAAGAGTATTTAACTCACAATTCTTTTCACGAGCCGTGCGGGTACAGATAGCTAGTTGATTGTAACTAGAAATGAAACTTTAGAAATTTAATATTCTTAAATCGAATGACTTAGAAATTCCGTTGAACTCTTTATCTCAAAAAGATAAATAATCCAGAATTAGAGGAAGAGTTCGTTATGAGTTGTAAACATTAATTATGGATGTGTTATTGGAGTGCGTGCAGAGTCCCGAAAATGGGTTACTGAACCATCAGATAGCGATCTAGTCACGATACTCTTGCCCTTCTTTCCCTTACTACCAATTATACTAACAATAAGACAGTGTGGACATTTGTCGCAATGCCTTTATAATTACCGATATACTTTCATCTGATTCTCTTGAAATTATATAATAAAATTACTAATTATAATCTAGAATACCAGGAAAAGAGTTGTGAAACCTATCGGTCCATTTTTTGTATCTTATCTTGTTATAAAGTATTTTCCCTATTTAAAAAAAGTATCTTAATGATATCGGCAGAGAAATATCGATATTTATTTTTTTTCTCAAATTAAATATAAAACCTAAACGAATCAAGAGAATAGAAAAAAAACTGTTTCTTAATATTTTAAATTTCCTGTAAATAAACTTAATAAAAACAACATCTTAATTATATCGGCACAGAAATATTGATATTTCAAAATATCGTTCTTTTATCAAATTAAAAAAAAACTCTGAAAGAATCGGAAGGAGATTACGAGATAGCCTGCTTCTTATTATTTAAAGTCTTAGTAAATGAACTTAATAAAAACAATATTTTAATTATATCGGCACAGAAATATCGATATTTCAAAATATCGTTCCTTTATCAAATTAAAAAAAAAAGTAAACAGATCGAAAGGAGATTAAGAGATAACCTGCTTCTTATTATTTAAAGTCTTCTGTGAATGAACTTATTAAAAACAATATCTTAATGATATTAATGATATATTATAAAACATAATATGTTTATTATTTCGGCACATGTGTAAAGGGATAGTTCTGCTTGGCTTGGATTGGCTTCTCCCTGTTTGAGTCTGATTCGATTCTTGCGGGAAGTGCCACATCAGCGCTAGTGTTGCATCCACATATTTGTGTGTTTATATAAATTATATATTTATATTTTATATTTTTAATTGTTTCTTTAAAAAATTAAACTATTTTAAACCGAAACAGCCGTCAAAAATTGAAATAGCCGGAATAGTAGCGTGTGGATAGGTTAGTTTGCTAAGCTTCTGTAAACCCTCTTTACATGATTGACGTTTGGCTTGCCTAAAATAGGCAAATGTGTATAGGTATCCTTAAATATTTGGCCCTATATATCGATATATTTTTCGATATACTACTTAGATATATTAAAAAACTATCGAAACGCTATATATCGATATTTTTTTTTCGGTATTCAAATCCCTATTATAAGACACTTGACGCCCGATAACGAGGGTATCCTCCGAACGCAGACAGCCGACGAAGTAGAGGAAGTGGAAGAGGTTTATCCTTATTGCAGGGCGACCTCTGCCTTTGTGCGCTGCATCAATAATGCTCTTCGAGAGTCCTTCAGTGGGGAGGGGAGGAAGAAGTCCTTTTGTCATCTCCTTTCTCTTTCAGCTCTCACCTCCACCCCTGGGTCCTAAGGCTTAGTTCAAAGTACACTTTTTGATTGAAGAAGTGGTCAAGAACTTTGAATCAAGAAGTGAGCATTCTCGCTCAACCACAACAATACCTAATCCAACATATGCACATACAGGGCGTATCAGGATCGGCGGACTATGGGACGGGAGGTGATTCTATACTCCATTTGCAACACTAAAGTTCATTTGGGCTATGGTCCGATTCCAAACAGGGAAGGAGCAAATTTAAATTTTGTTTTATTATAAGATTGTTACGTTTTTTTTGTTGAACAGGAAGCGATAACTAAAAAAACTATTTAGGTAATTCCCAATTGCAGCATCATAAACTTGAAAAAACGTTCTTCAAAAATAAATATAGTTTGTTTTTGTTAAGTTTTGTTAAAAGGGACTTTCAAGCGCCTAAATTATCTTCTAAATTAAGTTTTTTTTTTCTTAAAACCATTTTTTTCCAGCGTTCTACTGGACTACAGATTCCTTACTTTGGGAAAAACTTCCTTGTTCAATAAGCTTTAAGTACATGTTAATTAAGTTTAGTTTTCTTACAGAATAAGCTGGAATTCACCTCAAGTTTAAAAAAAAAAAATCATGCGATGATAAATTCTATCTGCTTAAACTTTAGTGTTTTCAACAAAAATAATTACAATCAAGTATTAGAAAGCTTTTATTTATTTATTTTTTCTTTGACCTGGGATGTATTGTAATAAAGTAATTACTAAAATACAATTTCATGTATGGCCGTAGGACACAGCTCGTAAACAAAATCGGGTAAATGTGTGATCATGATCACCGTGTTGCACTAAACTATAACAACCGCATGCATGATCCTCGTACCCGATATTTTCACGTAACCACCTTGGGAGTTCACCCAATTCTTCACGAGCATTATTCGTAGGGTACATCTATTCGTAAGTACAGCGGTCTGCCCAATATATATGTATATAATACACAACGTAAAATAATAATAAAATAAAATAATAATAAACGTAAAATATCGTTATAATGCTCACGTTTATAACGATCTCCCGGCTATAACGCTCTTTTTCCTCGTTTCCGCTCCCAGTTGGTGGTTTTCCTATTAACTTCCTTCTTTATAACGATCCGATTTCCCGGTTATAAAGCTCTGAATGAATTGCTTCATTAATATTTTTTACACTTATAACATTTTCTTTTGTAAATATGATTGAACTTTTACTATGTACAATTTTAATACAGTATAATATATAAATACAGTATCGGAAGAAAACAGTAAAGCAAGAAACAAAATTCAAATGAGTTGACATCCGCATGATGGCATAGAAGGATCAATCTAATTAGGGATTGATAAATTATTGGCCACTTCTATAATTTTGTTTTATTGAAGACTAATTTCGAATGTTATATCATCTTATATATTAAACCTTGATGAGTACCAACATGTATTTGATTTCTTGTCTTAATTGAATTCATAATCCATAAATGTTTTATAATACTAATTTATATTACAATTAATTTAATATGTATAATAATGCCAAACTGTATTTTGAATTGCTTATTTTTGAATTTTTTTGTTTGTGTTTTTAGAACTGAAGATGAATGTATAACATTCGAAACTAGTTTTCAATAAAAACAAAATTTTAGAAGTGGCAAATAATTTATCAATCCCTAATAAAATTCAAACGATTCCATGAACGTAGTTTCTAGGAATGTTTAAATTTTGTTTAGAGGAGATGTTTCCATGAATTGAAAGTTTCTTAGTTTTACGGATTCCTATCCAATTTTTGCTTCGGTTGCTTTGATTTTACGTTCAAGAAAAGATGTCGCGAAAATCGTTTTCTATTAAAGAAAAAAAAAATTTCGCCGTATCTAAAAACATGATGTGAAGAAGAGGAAGAGAATTGAAGATAATCTGTAAAAACAAGAGATGATCTGAAGGCGTTACAAAAACCTTTCCCACATATTTTTGGTGCTATTTTCTAGCAAGGCGAAACTTTTGAACAAACTACTGCTTTTAAAAATTACTTCGTGTTACGTTCAGTAATAAAAAATATATATATATATATATATATATATATATATATATATATATATATATATATATATATGACAACTTTTAATCAGGAACATCAAAAATTTAAATGCTACTTATTTTTTTGTAGTTTAAATAAATTAAATTTTTATTTTATGTTTTCTCGGTTATAGCGCTCTTTTTCTCTAGTCCCTAGGAGAGCGTTATAACAAAATTTTATTTTACTGTATATATATATATATATATATGTGGTGTGCGTGCGTGTGTATGTATTACATATTGATAGCACATATTACAGTTAGCTACTGTAATTATTAGAGACTGATGCAGTTACCAAGCTAGGGTTATCCGGTCACATCCGTAGGGAACAGGGATTAGGCAAATGGTTATAGATAGCTGTGGGTAAATTAATTTGCTGGGTGTAATACCAGAATAAGCTCGTCATCCCCTCCTCCTCTCGCGTTAAACTGTAATTCTATTATATTATTATACAATATTATATTATACCAAATATAATATATATATAATATATATTGGCCAAACATACAGCCACTAGTCTAGTTTGAAATATCAAAGGTCCAAAGAGCTCATGATTCGTTTATAGTTTGATAAGATTAGCAGTTTAGGTTTTGTAGATAATACTCTGTAGGTTTACACTGATTTAACATAATTAATCCTTGAGCTTCAGCCAGTTTAATTCCTGTTTACATTTTCCGGAACAAATTCTGAGTACTTTCCTCATTTCTTTAAAGATATTAAGAATAATTTCAAACAAGAATAATACAATAATTAAATAATTTTGTTTTTCTATTTAATTTTTATGTTAAGTTACCTGCATATGAAATATATAGTAAGGGAAAGTACTTATATCGTGAAAATTCGAGTTATCAAATGTAATACACGATTTAAGGTCCTGTGTGTGTGTTAGTGTGTCGGAACAGCCTATCTCAAAACGAAAAGTTGTACGAAACTGAAATTACATATTTGAGGAAGGTACATAGGTACCTGGGATGTTACAGCCAGTTTTTTAAAATAAAATCTACTTTCTGGAAGTGCCAATTTATATAATCGATTTTAAACTTTTTTATAACTTTCTCCAAGAAAGTCCAAGAAAAGCATATTAAATGAATCTGCTGGGAGTGATTATTATTTTTCAGATAGTGAAGTCATTCCAGGTGTTTCGAAAGATTCTTCAATCGTTATTGGTATGCGCACAAACATAGGTGAAGAGGAAGGAGACGAATCTCGGACTAATGAAGTACTTGCTTCATCAAATTAGTTTCCTAATGCACTTGATGACACTTCAGATTCTATTGTGAACATTAATAGAAAGTCCAAGAAGAGCATATTAAATGAATCTGCTGGGAGTGATTATTATTTTTCAGATAGTGAAGTCATTCCTGGTGTTTCGGAAGATTCTTCAATCGTTATTGGTATGCGCACAAACATAAATGAAGAGGAAGGAGATGAATCTCGGATTAATCAAGTACTTGCTTCATCAAATCAGTTTCCTAATGCACTTGATGACAGTTCAGATTCTATTGTGAACATTAATTGAAAGTCCTTAATTTATTTATAATGTTATTATTATATTAAATTAATAGCAGCTAGGTCTTATACTCATTGAAATAGTCTGGCAGGGCTTAAATTTCGAATTTTCATAATGGCTTCCTCTAAAGTCCCTTTAATTTATTTGGCATATTTAACCGTCTCTCAGTGCTAGTAGCAAAAAAAATTATATAGAAAAAAATATATAAATACAAACTATGAAAGAATTTGATTATTAACTCCAGGATAAAAAAAGAGAAATATTTTTCACAGATTGGAAAAACGAATTTTCGGAAATAAGAGTTGTAATATATATATATATATATATATATATATATATATATATATATATATATATATATATATATATATATATATATATATATATATATATATATATATATACGTACGTACGTAGGTATGTGTATATAATATGCCGAAGGAAAGCTAAAGTTTTTTAGACAAATTAATACCTAACATAATATCTTAGATATTATTTTTTCTAAAATCTCCATTACGACAAAAAACGCATAAAATTGAGTGATCGTTGCAATAGCTTCTACTTTCATGTTATTTAGTAGAAACTAAATATTTTTCTGGAAACTAAATGGCATTTCCATTCAAATTAAATAGAAAATTTAAAATATATATTCCAAGTAGGGTGGTAAGTGAAAGTTTTACGAAAGTGTGGTGCGCCAGATGCTTTATTTTATTTAGGGACTATGCAGTAGTATTGAGAATAATTATAATTGTTATTGAATTTGCCAACAATATACCTTTCTATATATAAAAAAACGCTGTCAATTATTACAAAACTCTTTATTATTTTCAAATAATTATATATTAAAAAATAAATTATTTGAATCGATAATTTTTTATTTCATTATTTTTTTGTGTTTAGCCTTTGGTATAATAATTCAAAAAAACACTTTATACTTTTTCTCTATCATCATAAATGACCGAGATATGGGCTTATGAAACCTATGATCGGCCGCCATTTTGAAAAGAAAAGGCTGATGGTAATGTCAAGATCCGAGGATCATCCCTCTTTGATGATTAATTTATGTTGGAAGATACTCGATTTTGACTCGGTTCGAATAAATAAATAAAATATAATAGGATGCATCAAAAATAATGACTGTTTTATCAAATTTTAATCAAAGGATGTAAATACGGATTTTAAACTTATTCAATGTTTACCAATAACTAATACTCTCGAGTAAAGGATTAAGTAAGCTTGTTTTTAAACATTTGACCCGTACAATAAAGCATTCCTTCAACAGCTGGAGCCGAACAAGAAAGATGGTTTCTTACGAAATATTAGTAACATTAAAAAAAAAAATCGGAGAAAAAACTACAGCCGCTGAAGCAATACATGAAATTATTAAAACTGAAGGTGATTAAGCTAGAGACCTAAAATTTGGAACATATCTTAGGAGTGGATGACAATGCAATCATTACATGAGTGGAGACCACGCGGCGCAGTGCGCAGCCCTTAGGACACTCTCGGACGACGACTTTTGACGTCTTCGTCCGTTCTTTTCCTTGTAAGTCTTTGACGGGACGAGCTACGATTGTTATAGGCATACCGATTTAAACAGGAAGAACCCTGCTACATTTCGTTCCATCATAATGTACTTTCACTTTTTCAAATATTTTAATACGAATTCGGAAATCACCTCTGTGAAACTTTGTATTAATTTTTTTCACTAACTAAAACGACTAGGCAAATTGTGAGTAAGTCAAAATGAAGCCTGGTTAATCCTCTTTAAAACGATATGCCATAGAAAATTGTAGCTCAATCCTTTGAGAAGCTATGAATTCAAGAACGGCAATAGAGAGGAAAAAATCGGATTTTCTAAAAGTTATCCGTTGGCATCGCTCGCGCCACTTGTGTTTTTTTTTAAAATACGATCACTTTAAAAACTATAGGGGTTAATGCTTGTTCGAATGACATGTCAACCTTCAAAATCGGATAACTATTTCCGGAGATATTCTAAGAAGCAAGATCTGTCGGGATACGCGATGCGCAACTACGGGCACAGTTTATTCCGCCATTTATTTGATGTTTTATTTTTTCATAGAAGTGATCAAAATATTCAATAAGTAAGCAAAATAAAAATAAGTTTACACTTCCAGCGAATGGTCCTAAGCACACTGACTTCCAGCGAATGGTCCTAAGCACCCTCATTTCCAGCGAATGGTCCTAAGCACACTCACTTCCAGCGAATGGTCCTAAGCACACTCACTTCCAGCGAATGTTCCTAAGCACACTCACTTCCAGCGAATGGTCCTAAGCACCCTCACTTCCAGCGAATGGTCCTAAGCACACTCACTTCCAGCGAATGGTCCTAAGCACACTCACTTCCAGCGAATGGTCCTAAGCACACTCACTTCCAGCGAATGGTCCTAAGCACACTCATTTCCAGCGAATGGTCCTAAGCACACTCACTTCCAGCGAATGGTCCTAAGCACACTCACTTTTTTTGATACACCCCATTATATATGAATAAATTTGTAAAGAAGAATATCAAAGGAAAATTCAGAGATAAAGCAATCAACAAGGAAATGAACGTGAAGCTATTATGTAAGGTAAAGTAGATAATTGTGGAACACTTTTGGGTTCCAAAGAAGAATGGGAAGCTTTTCTTGTCTGCGATGTTTATGAGCCAGAGATAAGAGTTGAAGAAGAAGCAGTAGGACTCAGCGAAGAAAAGGAAGACGTGGGAGGTGTTTCAGAGAAGACGGATGGCGCGGTGGAAGGAAACGCCTAAGAGCTCTTCGGTCTCTTTATATTAGACTCTGCCGCCTCTTTAAGGAAGGTAACATCTTCTTATTTCATTTACAATAAAAATACTCGTATTTATTTATTTTTTTTTTTTTAAAGTCCCTTATATACGCTTCTGATAAATTCATTGCCTGAATTCCTATATCGTAGAAATCAAACAAAACTCAGAGTATTCTTAGAGTAGATAGTTTGGCTATTATATCTTTTACTAATATATAATTTACTTGAATCTATATTTCTAAATCTAAATTTTTTTTTGGATAGATTTATAAAATTCATAATTTTCTGTAAGAATTTTTCAATGTATCTAAAACGTATTAGAATTTTTTTACTGTTGATGATTTCACACTCTACCCACTAGCTATTTTCTAATTTTTTAAAAATTAGATTTAATTTAATTGCAGGTATAATATAAAATTAAAAACATTATTTTTGTATTTTCATTGCAAGTTTGTTGTATGAATTGGTATATGATTCATGTTTTTTTTTTTTTTTTTTTTTTTTTTTTTGTCTTTTTATGTTCAAAAGAATATACTTTAGTGAATAGTGGTGAAAAATGAAGAACTTTTTCTATTGAAGTAATATTATTATTATAATACGCTTATGGTATAATGTTATGTTATTCTATTTTTATGTAATCAGATTAATATATTTATAAGAAACCTCGACAGACGAACATTGTTCATTGTCTAATATGCGTTATACATAAAAAAATGTGAATGTGAATATTTGTAAAGAAACGTATTTATCTATCTATCTATCTTAAGAAGAAATCCTTAAATCTGCTTCTCAAGATGAAGTCCTTGGTATAAGATCAGTTATAAGGTGGTATATTATTAAAGGACACTGTCGAACAGACAGAAAGGGTTTAATAAATTTAATTTTATTATTTAATTGTTTTGAGCACATTTTATTAGCTTGAAGTTTATAATAAAAAGTATTAGTGTTCAATATTTTTAAAGGAAACTAAAATAAATGTGTGTAAATATATATACAGTAAAAATTCGTTATAACGTCCTCCTAGGAACCAGAGAAAAAAGAGCGCTATATCCGAGAAAACACTATAACCGGAAAATCACAAAAAACAACCAAACAAATCTGTTTTAATTCATTCGAACAACAAATAAATAAAAAACTAAAATGAAATTTAGTAATATAGTAAGTATTAGGATCGTGAACATTTTCGAATTCGGGTTTTCAATGCAAATATACGTTCTAAGGTCCCATGAGCCCAAATAACCAAGTCTCGCAAAATGGTCTGTGAACAGTTTAGCTAAAAAGCGTAAAGATTTACGAAATTTAAATTGCGTATTATAGGTATGTGATGTTTAAAAAACTGTTTTATTGTACTTTTGTGAAAGAAAACGTGAAGAAGTGAATGCTGCTGAATTTATTTCAGGAAATGTTTATATGAATTACTTAAAATTATGCTAAAAAGATTATTCTTCTAGGACGGCAAGGGAAAGTTGTGTGATGCGCGCACCGCACCACATTTTTACTAATTCCGTTCCTGTCTCTTCTACTTTTTCATTTCATGTTTTTAGACTCGCAAAATCTTTTTGATTGAAATTAGATTTGTCGAACTCTTTAATTAAATCAATTTTTTCTATAACAGATTTTCGCAACATGTTTTCTTGAACGTAAAATCAAAGCAACCGAGACAAAAATTGGATACGAATTTGTAAAACTAACAAACTTATATATATATATATATATATATATATATATATATATATATATATATATATATATATATATATATATATATTAATTTTATTTATCTTTTTAATATATCTTCCTTTTAAACCCATATTATAAACTCTTTACTTACCCAAAAAAGCCCAATAACAAGTATAAAATAAACCATTATACTAAACAAGTAACATAAACATGATCTGAAATAATTTTTTTAATACAGAAATTTGGGCCTAGGAAGTTTTACTTAACAAATTTTTATTTCACTATTTTCAGTTAAAAAAAATTGAACTATTATGGTGGAAAAACAATCTCATGAACTCATACTGTTAAATATATTTTTTTTCGAATTTTTTATTGTTTCTGTGTTATTTTTTTATTCTAGAAAATAATTTAGTGATATTCTGGTTGAATGTTTAAACCCATATTTTCTATATTACTGTAGACGCTTCAATATCAGCGAATCTCATAACTTTCAAAAGAAAATCCGATTTCTTTAAAGCAGGGCCGCCCATACGACCCGAATGTTCTACTACTTTCGAGACCTGAGTGTCCGCGGGAATTTTTATTAATATTTTTTAAATTATTTATTTATTATTTTATTGATTATTTTAAGGTAATAATTTGTAGATAATATCGATAGTAGTTACAACTTTTGAAATAATCAAAGCCAATACTCGGCTGTGGTATTAGTATTTGCAAGTCCGAGTTAAAACCTGTCGGGGGGGAGGAGGGGGGGAGGAGGGGTGTGGAGGGAAGGAGAGGGATCGAGGCCGACATTTTTATGGGCTGCCCTGGTTGAAAGGAATATATGTATATATTATAAAAACCAGAAGAAATATCACACTGTATTTTAAACGGCATTAGCAGCTTGGACAAGTATCTTCATATGTGAAATGAATCTCATATAATCAAAGATATAAAGAGGAGACATCGACATAATCGATATTGAGCAAACGATCTGAGAGACTTGATCGAGAAGGCGACTTTCGATGTGTGAGTGTCATTGAAAGTCGCTCTCTGGACCAAGTCTCTCAGATTTGACAAATCTCCACTTCTACATCCCTGCGGCTGCAATCGATACTTCTACACAACGGAATGATAAAATAATCGATTTCGAAGAATCTACATACCCGAATATTGTCCAAGACAACTGTTAAAATATATAGGTGCTTGTAATGCCAGTGGTCATCGACGAAGGTTCGCAAATCGATCTTTCGATTCTTTCCGCCTTTTTTTTTTTAAGTTCGAAGCACTTAAACATGAAAGCTAAACCGCTAATATTGTTTTTTTGTTTTCATACGCTATCTTATTTAAACCACCATAGTGTCTTAATCATTATATTGTTTCAATTCATTCCAATTCTCATGGTTTTTTTTTTTTTTTTCATTTCATCACCTCAATGCTTAATTTTTTTTCCAGCTGTTTGTTATCTACCTTCTCATCAAGGTATTCTATTTGTTACCTTTAAAAGTTCATCGACTCGTAACTTTGCACAACATCGTTCTTTCCTAAATTCCTTTCGTACCTTTTTCAAATTCCCGTCTGTACTATAATAAATTTCATTCCCATAGTCTTTATCCATTGTAAGTATTTATAATTTATCTTGTAATATTTGTTTGTTTTTTTATAGTATTTGAATATTTTCATTCTTTTGTGTCTCATTTTTAACTGCTTAATTCGCGTTATTCATATCATCTTTCATAAACTCATTCCTGTACATTAATATAGTGTTCCTACGTTTATTTTATATCATTATATTATATGTAATTGTTTTTCCACCAACCGATAAAATATTTTAGTTACGAATGTTATCCAAGTATAATTTTGTAGAATTATTTTCTTCCAGACTTCCAACACAAATTTAAAATATTTGTTTTTGTTTATAAGCGTAAAATCTGTTGTCTTTATCACTTATCATAATGGCCGTAATCACCATCAGTCGAATTATGATTTTTCTCCTTTTTGTTTTCTAATTTATTCAAGTAAGATTTCAAGAAGATTTTCATAAAATCATTGCTTAAAAGGACTTCCGTTTTAAAACCTTTATTCAATAATTCAAATTATTGACAATTTTGACGTTTTGGGGATAATGTACTCATCCTCAGGTGTTATATTATTTTTTAATATTATGTATAACATAAAAGTTGTGATATAAATCAATTTTTTACATTTCATCTTATTGGTTATTAATTTTTTTTTTTAAATTAACAGGTTCATCTTATTATCTAAGTCCCTTATTAATAAAGTATGTTATAATTTTTCTTTTTTCCATTTTTTGGTTCAGTCTTGTAGACAATTTAATTATCTTCCAAATGATCTTCTGGGGTATTCCAGGAGATTTGCAGCATTCGTGTAGTTAGAAAAAAAAGATAAGGTTTTCATGCACTAGATAAGAGTTTAAAAATAAACAAGAGTACCAAGTCCAATATGCCGAATATTTCCCAATACTGGCCCAATCCAAATATTTTATTTTTTAGAACTTTTAGTTGACATCCGCATGATGGTATAGAAGGATCAATTTGTCAATCTAATTTATCAATCTCTAATTAGGACTTTTAATTACCTTTCAAATGATCCTAAGTTATCATATTATATATATATATATATATATATATATAATATTATATAATATATAATTATATAATTTTTTTTTTAAATTTAATAAGTCACAATAGCTACTTCTTAAAATGTTCCTACAGTATTTTTTTCATTTCTTAAAATCCAAAGAAAAAAAAGGATAAATCATTTTTTTTTTTTTTTTTTTTTATCTCTCTGTGAAATACAATTTATCATTTTTAATGGAATCCAGACATACAGATATATTACTATTAGCATGACAGTTATTTGCAATTCATATAATGTAAATAGATCGAACTGATGATACTTGCTGATGCGACAGGTAATGAAGGTATACGTCCAATAATTTTCATATAAAATGAATGAGAAAGATAATAGATTGTGGTTTAGGGTCTCGTTAAGGCAGGTGGAGGTGGGAGCAGGTGGGGGCAGGTATCAGGTCTACTACAGGAGATGATAGATGATCCCAACCCTTCTCTTCTGTACCAACCTCGTTAATTCTCCTCCGGTTTTAAATCTTGACGGCCCTGTTTTGTTTGTTTATCACAAGGAAAATATTCTCAACATTTTTAATTTTAATATTTCTTATAATATAAATATAAGATAAATACAATATAATAATTATTATATTGTATTTATCTGTTTTTATTGGGGTTTTCTCTATCCTATTAAGACAGACAGGACAGGTTATCCTACAGGCTACCAACCTATTCTAGCCAGAGTGGGAAGGTCGAGATTCATTACGTGGTGCCGCCATGAAATAAATATTAACCAGTCCAGGATTCGAACTGGCGCACAGTGTGAAAAATTACCGATTTAGGCGGATTATAATATAATAATTATAAAAAAAAATTATATTATGGCCATTATAACTGTTCTCAGAGTCACTGAGGTCATTAAAAATAGTTAGAAAATACTATTTTAAGATTAAATGATTTATAAAAACAATCTTCACTTACTATTCAAAAATTACTTTCTTAAATTAATACGATACTTAAATTAATTTCTGCTCTAGTAGGGCCAGTGAAACTTTAGAAGTTTCCATTTGGTTTCCATGAAAATTCTTCTTAGTTTCCATGGAAACATTTAGATTCTATTAAATAAAACAAACATAGAAATTATTAGCTACAACAATCATTTAAGCTTATGCGTTTTTGGTCACTCTACATCAACTTCTACGGTTTTAGATGTTTGATATGAATTTCTACTTCTCTTATTTCCGGAAGTTTGTTTTCTAACTGGAAAAAATATCTCTTCTTCTTTTTTGTTCTTTAGTTAGGTAATAATAAAAAAAAACTCACAAATAGTAAAAACACTTTATTAGAAACCGACGCTTCGACCCACTTTTCAGATCTTTATAAGGGCAAAATAAACAATATAAAAAATAAAATTATGATATATATAGTGAATGATATAAAAATTGACAAAGTAAAAAAAAAAGAAGACATAATGAGAAAAAATGAAAATAGTGATGAATTTGTAAAATGTCATAAGATTAAACTGATAAAGTAATAACAACAACTAAAAATACATTAGTTATTATAAACAGATTAAACTGATTATTAGTATAACTTACTATTAATAATAATAGATAAACTGATAGAGGAATAACAATAATTAAAAAAATTAATAACATAAATAAAATGGGAAATAAAAATAAATATACAGAAGAACTTTAGAACCTTGAAGCTCAAAGTGTGGTGATGGAGTTACTAAGAAAAATAGCAAAGTAATTAAGGAGGCGGTGTAAGGGGTGTAATCAAGAAAGTCATTAATAGTTATATAGAGAAGGAAGTGGTGAGGGGGTGTCATTATATATGTGGGTCAATCATAAAAATATATAAAAGAATAAAAAAGCATTGAAAATAGAATAAAGAGATAAATCCAAAGGAAAATTCTAAATAATAAATTGTAAACTTATTTTTAAATAATTTAATAACATTAAAATTCTTATTTTACTATATTTATTTGTTTTTTATCTCTCATTTTTCACTATGTAATAAACTGTTTTTTTCAATTTGTGTTCAATTTTTTTTTTATCTTCTCTCGGACCATCTCATTCTATCATATAACTTTTACGGTCAACTATTAATTATTCGATACAATTTTTTCATTGTTTATATCCATTTTTATTACCAATGACAATGTAAGACGGTTAATTACATCAAAAAACAAAATTAAAGGTACTTCAGAGGAAGCCGTTTTGGAAGTTTGGCTCTTAAGCCCTGCTAAACTATTTAAATGAGGATAAAATCTCACTGATGTTAAGGATCAAAATCGTTAGAGCATCATTTCAGAAAATTGTAAACCAGTGTAAAATAATCATAAAAAACTTACACTTATGGTAAGTCGATTTTTGAGAAAAAGTTGCCGTAAAAATCCCATATATGTTCATACGTTAAATGCATAATTTCTGTTTCGTACAATTTTTCGTTTTAAAGCTTGACTTGGCACTCACACAAAGACTATTTTGGAAGACCTGGTTATTTGGAGTCAGGGGACTTTGAAACATGCATTGTCGTTGATAAGTTGGATTAAATTTTGTTTATCATTGCAATATTTTGGAATTAATACGTATTTCATGAATAGCAACTGAAATGAAAAATAATAATGTTTTCGATTTATACTGGCAAAATTGTTGGAACCAAATACCAGAATGCAAGCAGCTTTTGTAGATGATCTTGTCGTCACAAATAGCAGCGTAAATGCCAGCAAAGTTGTAACGCGGTCGGTAACTGCTTGTAAACAAATGCCAGCAAAGTTGTAACGCGGTCGGTATCTGCTTGTCAACAAATGCGAGCAAAGTTGTAACGCGGTCGGTAGCTGCTTGTCAACAAATGCCAGCAAAGTTGTAACGCGGTCGGTATCTGCTTGTCAACAAATGCCAGCAAAGTTGTGACGCGGTCGGTAACTGCTTGTCAACAAATGCCAGCAAAGTTGTGACGCGGTCGGTAACTGCTTGTCAACAAATGCCAGCAAAGTTGTAACGCGGTCGGTATCTGCTTGTCAACAAATGCCAGCAAAGTTGTAACGCGGTCGGTATCTGCTTGTCAACAAATGCCAGCAAAGTTGTGACGCGGTCGGTAACTGCTTGTCAACAAATGCCAGCAAAGTTGTAACGCGGTCGGTATCTGCTTGTCAACAAATGCCAGCAAAGTTGTGACGCGGTCGGTAACTGCTTGTCAACAAATGCCAGCAAAGTTGTAACGCGGTCGGTAGCTGCTTGTCAACAAATGCCAGCAAAGTTGTAACGCGGTCGGTATCTGCTTGTCAACAAATGCCAGCAAAGTTGTGACGCGGTCGGTAGCTGCTTGTCAACAAATGCCAGCAAAGTTGTAACGCGGTCGGTAACTGCTTGTCAACAAATAGTGGATGGACTGAAACATTTGAAGATAGACGTGAATCCAGATAAAACGAAGGGCATAATATTTTCGTTCCAGAAAGGGAAGAAGAAACTTCCATCAGAGTTTAAAATACATAATTTCATATCTTGGAATCACGTTTGAGAGGCAGTTAAGATTTTCGGCACATGTTCGTAAAAGAATCAAAGCTATACGAATTAAAACCTACCGGCTTAATCATTTATTCTCTGCCTCACGCCAATCATATCGCTTAAAATCTTTAATATATAAAATTATTTTACGCCCCAACCTGTTGTATATTTTCCCACGTTTCTAAGTCGACAGATAAGCTTCTACAATAATTTCAGAATCGAGTGTTACGAAAAATAGTAATGGGGACTTCACTGCAAAGAGAGAAAACATCGAGGCTGCTTGAGGAATTGAAAATGGCAAGAATAGCGGAATTCTTAAGAGATAGAAATAAAAAAAATTACGAATCTTTATTACAAAAAACAAACCCCATATTTAGAGAGCTCATACCCTCTGAAGTATCCCAGCGTTAGCAACAATAATTTTTAGTTTTAGTATTAGTTTGGTAAGATCGACCCTAAATGAAAGGTGAGGCCCATCGCCTAAGTAATAATTCAAAATTATGAAACATTAATAAAAGTTGAAAATGGATAATAAAACTCCTTAAAATGCATATCTTCAAGAAAAGGGGAATCTCCAGCAAATATAGAGTTGAGAAGCGTAAAATAAGGGGATATGAAAAAAATAAAATTAAAATAATAATAAATTACTTGTGGTGATAAATTTTAGCGCTTCAGTTATGAATATGCTTACAAAATGAGCTAATATTCTTGGTATACCAATAAAAATATTATAAAACTTCTGCTGGTCATTAGATTTGCAGATTTTTTTTTAAATCGATGTTTTTTCCTATTCCGGAGGTATCGTGTTTTAATATTACTTTAATATTTACCAAAATATAAATTGAAAATATTTAATCTACAGTTGATCTTTAAATCCACCCTTCTTCTTGCATTGTTAATTGTTATAGTCAATATTATTATTGAGTTTCGTCAATATATTGACTGTCTGAGGGGTATATTGTAATAATAATTTTATGACGGAAATAAAATTGGCTGAAAATAATATTTGCTATATTGAAACTCTTTCGATATTATTGAAAGATCGACAATATTATTGAGAAATATTACATCAGATATTGGCTAGTCGTGGTGTGGATTGTGTTGTGTCTGGTGATCTTAAATATCGATTTAAACTTTCTTAAATGAAATTCCAGAATTTCAGTTAGTTTTCAGAGTAGTTCCATATGATTAGGACGGCTCTCCAACCATCTCTTCATCCATATTTTTCATTGTATTATTTTTCTCGACTTCTTTTTTCGTCATAACCATAATTAAAATAATATCAAATTCACATTGATATTCAGGAAAAAGAAACAAAGTACGTCTTTGGAAAAAGGTAAATAGTAGCTGATCCAACATTGGCACAATATTATTGACAAATTCGATATTATTGAACACCTTCAATAATATTGACCGTGTACAAGGGGGGAGGAGGGCCCATCCGGGCTTATCATCTGGATGTACAATATTATCAGGTAATTTCCGAAGCTTATTCCCCGATTGTGATATAATAACGTAGATACTTCACAATGCTATTTAAGGAGTGATATTTTTTAATAGTTTTAGCAAATATTTTAAATTTAGAATCGTTCTTGATTATTTATATCCAATGTTCTGTCATTTTTTTAGTTTACTTTAATATAAATATATAAATGAAAATAATTTTGACGGATAATTAAACCAGACTTAGGACAAAACAAAATTAACTAATTGTTTTTTAACTTAGACTTAGATCGTCTGAAGAATTTACATCGGGGTGCCAACTTGAGGTATAAGCTATTTAAAGAACTCTTTCAAAATAGGAGTTAAGTTAATTTGTCCGTTAGACGCCAAAGATTCCCTTTTTCATTTTTTTTTTTTTCTGTCTTTCTTGGCATCATTATAGCTTACAGAAATTATACGACAAGCCACGACTCAACATATTATTTTTTTAATGGAATTAAATATTCTTAAATAAAACCGAATTTTTCGCCAATCGTGCGTCAAAGTCAAATAGCAATAGCGGTTAGTGAAATTACAGAAGTAGACCTACAACTTTTTCCTCTGGCATTTTTTTATTAGATCATCTGTTGGCCGTGAGAAGCATTTGGGACAATTTATATTGGACACCCGGTAAATTTATATATATAGTGTGTATGTGTCTGTGTTTATAATGAACCAGAAACCTACCAACTTCGGCAGTGGATAATATATTTGACCGGGCGTAATCCAGGTTCCGTTAAAACTCGACTGTTTGACATTTTTTTTTTTTTTGTTGAATACGGGATTATGTCTAAACGCGTCGTTCGGTTTTCTTCAAATTTGGCAAAAATGTTTCTTGAGTTCAGGAAAAATAAGGTATGTGTACGGATTTTTACAATTATATTCCGATCAAAGGTGAAAGCCGTTTTAATGAACCAGTATCATCAAAAATATGTTTCTTTCGCAGTCACGAAGAAATTCATTGTTTGATTTTCTTCAAATTTGATATGAATATTCCTTGAAGGCATTCATTCATAAAGTAAAACTATTAACACGTTTTTTCCGACATCTAACGCCTCTGAAAAATGTGTTTTATTCTGATCCATTTATAAACAAATTAAATCAATTGTGTATTTTTTTTTCAATATTTTTTTTACGAATTGATATGGATATTAGACAGAAAACAAAATTAGATAGTTACACTAATTTTGAGGAGATAAAATTTTTTATGAATGAAAAAAAAATTTGATCAATTCAATAATATGCTCCGTGATTATTTATGAATTGTCTTTGATATCTCTAGCTTGAATCTTGTAGAATCCTGAAATTTTTCGGCATTGAGATTTGTGATTGTATTACTGATGTGATTGTATTACTGATGTGATTGTATTACTGATGTGATTGTATTACTGATGTGATTGTATTACTGATGTGATTGTATTACTGATGTGATTGTATTACTGATGTGATTGTATTACTGATGTGATTGTATTATTGATGACGTCGATATTGGTACTGTTATTATTATTCTATTTTTATATCGCAGTACAGTTCTTGAAATATTTTTTTGTTTTTGCAGCTCAAGCTCTAGTTAAACTGTGCCTATTGTGAACATTTTCATTAGCTTATTATTGATATATATTATTATTGTCATATATTATCATGATATTGTAAAGTATTATATCGTAAAAGTTAAATATATCAAAAAAATGGCAATTTATATATATATATATATATATATATATATATATATATATATATATATATATATATATATAGAGAGAGAGAGAGAGAGAGAGAGAGAGAATATATTTATTTATATAGAAGCATTTGTATATTTAGTTTAAGATTATGTTAACCGATACTAATAACACTAACACCGAATAGGCCTGACTACAAGGCTAGAGCGATGAATGTATTAGTCAATAAACTATCTATCTATCTATCTATGTCGTCGATATTACAACTGAGCCGAAAGACATTAATGCAAAATCAGATTCATCTTCAGAAAATTGTGTTGTGATAGGAATAGACGGAAGCAAACTGAAACACTGCGAATTATTACACTATCATTAAAAATTTATGAATGATATATATATAGATATCTATATATTTTTTTTATTGATATAATGATTCCTAAAAAATTTATATTTTTTTAAATTTTTGAGATTTGGGCTATGAAATCTTTAATATCCATTTTGAAACGAAATAGAGGATGATAATGTAGAGTTCCGAGGATCAGCCTGGAGTGACCTGTTACACTAGTGCAAAATCTCAAAAAAATGCAATCTCGGAGAAAATCCACGGGCTGCGGACGGACGGATCCTTTTTATTCGATTTTGGATTCCGCGTATCTTGAAATGTAAAGCATCATATTTAGAGGAAGAGTTAAAAAAAAATTCTTGCTTGATAACGAAGGTTCATTATTGTAAATAATAAACCAAAACATCACTAATTTCGTTAGTGAGGTCTAATCTTCAGAGAACTACTAGTTAGTTATAATCCATCTTAGGAATAATATTTGTTGACACTGAGAGATTCGATTCCCGCTCAGCAATATTTAGAACTGATGGAACCCGTAGGCGGTGGAACAGTAATGGGAGCCATTGTTATGAGTGAGACCTTCACTGATAGCATTAACATAGCCGATAGCCGTTGATTTAATTGATTCCATTATTGTTTGAGTTATCTCCGCAATTATCATAGCCCTTCATCCCTAGGAGTGCATTTGCATTTCCAATTATTATAGACGTCTTTTGCCAAGATAAACTAACAGATTATTTAGAAGTAAAATATCTTCAAACTTCCCACTCTAATTACGGAGGAGAGGCAATCTATCCATAGCAAAAAGAACCAACTTGCGGGGCAAGTCCTCACAACCGATACCAGTACTAGTACCAGTGCATCGTGTGTAAAAAGTCCACAAATTGATAACAAGCTAAAACTTTTTGGTAAGCTTCATATTAAAACGCCCTATATGAATATGGCAGTAATAACAGCAAAATTATTTTAGAAACTTTTTTTTTTTTAAATAACGTAAAATATAACTGATTGTAGGGGCCAGAAACCAGGGATGCAAGTAAAAAATATAAATGTTGAATTATTTTCATTTTAAGTATTTTTCTTCTAAAGTTCTATTACCGTAGGGTCAGGAATTTTTGTTCATCATTTACAATTATAAACTTTTTTTATCAGCCATGATTTTTTTTTAACTCTTCCTCAAAATAATCCGTGCGTCCACAGCCCGTGTATTTTCTCCGAGACTACATTTTTTCAGATTTTGCACCAGTGTCACAGGCCACTCCTGGCTGATCCTCGGAACTCGACATTACCATCCACTGTTTCGTTTCAAAATGGCGGAACATTAAAGATTTCATAGACCATATCTCAAAAATTTTAAAAATATAAAGTTTTTATGAATCATTATATCAGTGAAAATATGTATATATGTGTACTATATATATATATATATATATATATATATATATATATATATATATATATATATATATTCAAATAAATTTTCAATGATAGTGTAATAATTCGCAGTATTCTAATTATCACAATTCAATGCAACCGGTTCAGTATTTTCAATAATGAACCTTTTTCACTCGATCAAGAAAAAAAAAAATTAAATTTATGTTTTTTTTCATTTGAGATTGTTTATTATTTTATTGCCTATTCTTTATGATTCTTAGAATATTCTATGAATTATTTACAGGGTCGTCCTTTAGCAAATGGCGTTTTTATTAATTTTGTAAAATACTATATATTCACTTCTAGCAATGTTAAAACTTATTTCATACTTGGAACTCTTTGTTCCTAACAATAAGTACATTTATGTATGTAAGTTAGAGATCGTGAGGGCCGTGTGCGTCAGGACGAGGGTCTCAGATTGCTGGGAACGGTGTGGGTTCGATTCCCACTTGGCTCAGTTAATATGCATTTATTTCGCGAAGGACCCGAGAAATGGATCTTGACACTTCCATTCTGATTAGTACGCCGCGGCGCAACAAGTTTATAATTTTGGGGTTATTATATATGACCCACAAGCCGGACTAATTCTCTCTACCAATACCAGCACCAGTATCACTACCCTCCAAGAAAGGATTTATGAGAGAAATATTTGAATTCATGCATAGACTCCTTGCGATTACATTTTATTGGTGTTGGATGAAATTTATTTTTAAATAAAAAAAAAACAAAAATATAGGAAAATTTGTTAAGAAAAAGTTTTTTTTATTATTATAATAGACATTCAAAATTAGTTTAGAACTCTAACAGTACATCAGGCTATATTTATATTCTACCTAATTTACGGAAAATTATATGCTTATTATATGTTTAATATTGCTATAAAATGAACTTTCCATGATCTGCTGATAAATAGAACCTCTATTTAAGAATTCAAAAGAAATAGTAGAAAGGAGTTTTTGTTATTGGATATTTTGGACCAGTTGTAAGTTACCATATCTTTACTATTGCCTGCAGAAGCCACAAGGGAATTTCTTCTTTACGATCGGCCTTTCTAACCTTAGTATTCGTTCTCTTTGGTCGAGTCCAAGAGAATAGGGTAACATTACGTTGAAAAATGTTATATATAAATGTTACATATTAGATTGTAAATTACTAGTTTAAGGTTCTTTTTTTTGGCTACTCTAACAACATTTATTTCTTTTTACCATTTATTGCCAATTATAATAATTCTGCTGGTAATAATCGGTTTCGATAAAGAACTTTCGTATTCAACCAAGGAATAATAGTACTAATAAATATATATAGCGCAGTGCATACTTTTTTTCCACAGGCCTTGCAAACTTTTCCTCCTCTCTGATCACTTCTTTTTTTTTCATGGCTAAACAGATAAATGAACAATATACAAATTATAGTTTGTTTGATAATAATTGATAATAAATTAAAGTTTTTGAGAAAAAAAATGACGAAAATGAAAACTGCAGCCTGTTTCACAAAATGCTTAGAAGAATTATTCTATACATACTATAATTATTCTATATATATTATACAGTAACACAATGTTGTTTTGTTTTGCAACTGGTACTGATCTAACATGTACACAGTGGGCTCCTCAAAATGTTTGTTTTCAAAACACCACTGCGTAATTTTACCCCCATATACTCAATGTATATATATATATATATATATATATATATATATATATATATATATATATATATATATAAATTATATTTTAATAAATCTATATTTCTATAGGTTTTTTTTGTATTTCATAGTAACCTAATAGAAGAGTCACGTATTGAATAACAGACATAGCATGCTATTTCAATAATTTTGATGACAATAAAACATTTTTGAATCAATTATTATAAATAAAGTAATGTAATATATTGAGAATTTATAATAAATAAAACAGGAAATAAAAATAAAAAAGGATACAATTACAAAAGTATTAATATAAAATATAGCACAATGCTGAGTGTATGAAGAAATAGCATCATATACTCATTCATAGCATGGACAAAAAATATTCTTAACTCTCAATTGTGGGAATTATTATGTATTCTAATAAAATAATCAATGATATTAAGGATATCATAGCGAACAAACTAACGCTTATACATTTTTTATTTTTAAGAAAGTAATTGGTATTTTCTACATTGGCCAAGTGGAAAGTTTATTTTAAAGAGAGGCATCCATTTGAATGAGAGGTCCAGCGTAGCAGTGCTATCGTCGTATTCAAGCTATTGTGTATGTACAGTTACTGTTACAGTAACAGTTACTGTGCGCTCTGCATTGTCAAGGCTTCAACGGGAAATCCTCCCTCGTTAGAGCTCCATGTTTTAAATTTAATTCTCCCCTCGGCCAATTGCGTTCTTTGTTTGCGAAATGTAGCTCCTATGGAAATTGTAAATATGTTTTTTATTATTTTTCCAAACATTTAATTAAATATTTTCTTTTTTAATTCGATTTTTGTTTTTTTTTATAAATGTGTTTGTGGAAATTAAAACTGCTGACGCTACCAGCGAAAAATCACTTTTTGGTACAACATATTTACGGTGAATCTCCATTGGCTATCGAAATATCGTTCACAGGTCACTAGAACAAATTTGATTTGACAGATAATTTTAAATATTATATGAAAAGGTCTTTATTTAATGTTATTATTTCAGGTATTTTTATTTTGTTTTTATTATTAGCATTTTTAAATAATTATTTTATATTTCCTTTATTTATTTTCTAATATAAGAGCACGATTATAGTCTTCGTAACTTTATTATTATTAAACAGCTCACGAACTCCGATCAACTTCCGGAATGGTGTATGCTGGGCAGGGATGGTGAGGTGGGGTGCCGTCTTAGGGAGTTTAAAGTGATATTTTATATTTTATTATAGGGGAGTGGATGGGTGATGCGGGGGTGTGGTTTTCTTTACTGCCCTTACAATCATTTCTCATTCAGTTTATCTATTATTATTATTATTATCTATTAATATTAACTTATTTATTTTTAGTTAGTGTTATTTCTCTATTAGCTTCATCTTATAACATTTTACGAATTAATCACTGTTTTATTTTTTCTCACTATGTCATTTTAGTTATTTATTTTAATTTATTCACTGTATATATCATTTTTGTTTTGTATCTTGCTTATTCAGCCCTGATGAAGACCTGCAAAGTGGGTCGAAGCGTCGGTTCCTAAAAGTTTTTACTGTTCGTGATCCATTTTTTGACCGCCTCCCGGACCATCTCATTCCTTCATAAAGTTTTACGATCAATCATTGTTTATTCAATAAAAATATATTAGTTAATATTAATAGATTAAACTGATAATTAATAAAACTATAATAATAGATAAACTGAAAGTGAAATAACAATAATTGAAAAAAATAATAACTGTATTAAATAAGTAAAACGGAAAATAAACTTTAGTACCTTGAAGCTCAAAGAGACGTGGAGGAATGATTAAGTAAAATAGCAAAGTTGGAGGCGATATATAGGGGTATATACGGTATATAGGGGTATATACGGTATATAGGGGTATATACGGTATATAGGGGTATATACGGTATATAGGGGTATATAGGGGTATATACGGTATATAGGGGTATATACGGTATATAGGGGTATATACGGTATATAGGGGTATATACGGTATATAGGGGTATATACGGTATATAGGGGTATATACGGTATAGGTTATTAACTAAAAAGAAATTTAAACAAGGGGATAATAGTAAGAATCAGCAGTCTAAGGAGTAATTTATAATACCCACTAGTAGATATCTCAAAACTTTATTTTATTTTTGTCCACTGTGCGACGCCTACCTTGAGCTGAGAGAGCTAAGCCCGCATGACAGTTAAGAGTTGAGAGTAGGGAAGGCTGGTGACGCTGCAGGGGCTATTGGAGCTTCTACCGCACACTGCAGCTCAATCTATCTCTGTCACCTCTTCATGGGTTCATATATTGATACCTTGGTAGCGGAAAACAGAGCTTTACGGAAGAAGTCTTAGGAAACATTACTAGGGATCCTGGATTATACAAAGACCATTGGCCTTTGACAATCGACTCAATTCTATAAAGACTGATCAGTTCTCCTTGGATCAGTTCCTGATAAGCGGAAATGGCAGATGAGCCGGATGGACTGTTCTATTTGATTTGACACGATCAAAGCGACTCCAGGAGGCAGTGAGATATCCAGTTGGCCCTGGAGATCCAATCTAGGATATAGGTTGCACTGGACTTGATGTCTATTCAATTAGGATTTATTTCAATAGAACCTACTACTATCAGCAATACATATATGTGTATATATATATATATATATATATATATATATATATATATATATATTATAAATAATACAATCATCCCACTTACGTTTTGGGTTGACTCTTGAACATTTACCCGTTGGTTCAATACAGATTACATTTTACTAATTGTCATATCACATATGATACACAACGCTTCAGAGCGGAAGTTGCTTAACTTCAAAAATTAAATTTTGCAAGAGAGAGTTTTTTACTTTTTGTTTTATCGTTTCATAGTACTTTTTTTTACTTTCTTTCTTTCTTTTTTTTTTTGATCTTTTAAATATTTATTCGCACCTGTCTAACAGAAGAACGACAGTAAGCAAATGTATGGATATAAAAGATATACGTGGCAAGAGGAAGAATAGTAACCAGCAGGACCTCTTGTCGGTCTGGTATTAGTACTTTAATCCAGAGGAGGAGATCTCTCGTCCGGCTCTTTTTTAGCCATCTCTTAATGTCATATCAGCCTTAGCTACATCGTCTAATAGTCAGTTGTGATGTCCGCGAAGGTTATTAAGAAAAGGAGAATAAAGATAAAGTATGTGTTGGTCGATATTTGGTTGCTGTAAGTCGGTATGCAGAGTTTTGCTGTTTACGTACCAAGGAGCTTCTGTTATTAGTCTGAAAACTTAGGATTGAAAAGAGTGCAGATTAAGTAATTTATTGCGTATTTTTTTCTGAATCGTAAATCTGCGAGGCGTAAGTCAATATGGACCTAAGTAGATAACTGTATGTATTTAGTTTCTACCTATTTTTCAGTTTTTAAGATTTAGAAAAAATATAGTATGGTAATTTCAGTCTTTCTTTTCATGTAGGCCTCAAGTCATCCTTCGGTCAAATATTAATCCAAGGTAACGCACTGTGCCCGCCTGAGGAATCCAGAACATTTACAAAATCGACTTTCTAGATTAGATATTATATACGGATAGATTTCGTCAGAAATCAATCAAAATATTATTACTGCTACAATTTTCATTTGCTTTTCTTTGGCTTTGATATATGTTGAAATTATAAGAATAGGTATCCATTGTGACTAGTTAGAAATGAAACCCTGATGGAACTTTGCTTTGTTTTAATTGAAGTTTATCTTAAGCAAAGGCTGTATTTTCATTTTCTTAATAATAAACCATTGTTCCTAACAGAAAGAACAGACATATTTCTCCTGATGGAAAAAAGTATTGTGAAGTGAATATTGTCCTTTCAATGTATGAACGTTCTTATGAATTTTAAATAAAGGTAGATTATCCATTGTTTTAGCTTTTCTGCTTATATTAATTAGATATACCTTAATTTGGGGTTACAATGCACCACTAATTTTTGAAACACATATTAATCATCTCTACCTTTCTACTAAGCAAATTATATCATACTATATAATAATAATATATATATATAATACTATATATTACATACTATATATATAATTATATCATACTATATCATACTACTTACAAAATGCTAATTAGTTTGCCATGTAAACATTTTTACAGTTTCGTGCAAAGTTAGTAAGCAGAATACATTCTACCGAGTCAGTAATTCAATGAAAACTCAATATTAGGAAGAAGCTGGTTCAAAGAAAAACGCATAAGGTCAGGTATTTTAAAAGGATTTTCGTCAATATACTGTTTAAAACAAGGAAACAAAAACAAAATCTAAATTAAATTAAAGACGTGATTAATATTTATTAGTGACTCCCTTGGGTTCACGTTCTAGAATATTCGAGACAAATCTATGCATTAATATTTTGAATAATGAATTGATAAACTAAACTAAATTAAATATAAACTAATGTTATGATTACAGCACGATTTCAGTGAAAATTATTGTATGGGAAGGCGCGATGAAAATTGTAATCGAAAATTGGGTCGCAAATACTAAAAGATTGAGAAACACTGGTTTTAAGCTGTTACAGTCGGATGTACTATCTCTGTTCTGCACCTACGTGATATTATGTTTGTTATTGCTTATGATACCTGGATTGGCGAAACGTTGACTGGCTAGTAATTTGCTTCAAATTGAGAGACTCGAAGGCTTTATAATCTTACAATAGCATCCTGATAAAGAGCTTTATTTTTTTATTATTATACCTGATTCTTTTTGTATAAACGATCTTAGTTAATATTATAACTGTAATGCACAAAAATGGTCGTGTGTTGATGCTTTTAAATTTTCTCTCTTCGCATTCGATTGGAATTACGACTGAGCTTAGAGCCTGAGTCTAATAAATGTTGAAGTAATATGGATCAATTGATCAGGTTCTTGCCTTTTCAATATTATTTCCTTACTCCATCTGAGTCGCTTGTCAATATCAAAGCCTTGCTAGCGGATCTGTTTTTATTATTAAAGGATAAGAAGGGCAGAATTGGATAGGCTCGCGAGGAAGGACATATTGCACATAAAAAACAAAATCTCCTTTTACTAAAATCCTGTTTTACTTATATGTATCTTTTTATTTTATTTTTTTATCCTTTTTCATTTGATTTATTTATTTTGTTAATAACATTATGATTAACAAATAGAACATAAAAAAAATATAATGATCTTATTTCATTAATTTCGTGTGAATAGATAAAGGGTAATTCTCAAGAAAAGGATAAGCTTGATGTTTGAGGTAGATATGTTCAGAACTACATATTCTTAAATCCTAGGGTTTTGTTTAATGGATTTTCTTTACATAAATCGGCCACCATTTCGGATGATTTATGTTACTTAAATGCTTGTTTATTTCCATTAGTATGGAAAAAGTACATACCTTATCCATAACTGCTTTCAGATTTCAAAACCCAATTCTAGGCTTTAAAATATACAATAAGCTAGAAAAGGTTTCTGTTCCGCATATTGGACTACCAGAGTGATAGTAATGAAGGTTAATCCAATCATTACTACAGACTTGTCTTTATTGTGCTCCGTGAACTTTGTATACAAGAAATAATTCCTTCCCGTGGTTAAATGAAACAAGCTATCTTCCTTCAGTGGGAAGAACGGGGAATTTTAGGATGTCATTTTGTTGTGACAGCTTTACCGTCTTGCAATTACCTTTCTTTCATTAATTAAGAAGGCCAGACCTCCAGTTTCCAGCTTCATGATTTCCAGCCAGCGTTGCAGGAGAGAACCATCATGCTGGTAGGACATTTCATTAATATCCATTCCATGCTTCAATATTTCACTTACTCAAACTTTAATTTAATTTTTCCTTCTCTAACGATTTTACTCTGTTATTTGGGCTGAGCAAGGGTTTATTTATTCTTATTTACATTAGGCAATTGAAATACTGATTATTCCATTTAAAGCCTGGATTGTCCGTTCCGTGTGGTCTGTCCTTTGGAAGTATTTTATTTCCATGGAGTGGATGATAGGTCCATGGATTCTAAACTTCATGAAATGACATGTGGATCCCTTTTCTTAAGATAATTTTCTTCAACTTTTTGTTAAGTATTTTCTTTGATTTTATTTATTCATATTTGTTATTATTGTTATTTATAATTATTATAACAAGTTATTATGATTTATGTATTTAATATTAATAATGGGAAGAAGGAGAATTCTAGTGTTGTTTTAGTGGAATAATTTTTCCTTTATTTCTATATTGCTTTATTATTTTGTGCTACTTCGTTCCACCAACGTTTCGGAGTATTCCCCCATTCTCGAGTTTTTTTTTTAAATCTACAAAGATCATACAACAAATACAACAATCAGAATTATTTATATAACAATATTGCATATAAGTCATTTCATACTATAAATATCTCTATACTCCTATTGTCTAGATATATTGCTATTGATTTCGTCTGTTAATAAATATAACTAATTAAACCAATACAATTAATTGATTATGATTTAAAAAATATGGCTTATTTTTTTAATCGTTGGTCACATTTATGATTATTAAGATGCCCACATTTGTTGAATTTTTTTTTGAGACTTCTACTTTTTTTTAATTCATCACTGAAAATTGCCCTTTTCCTGAGGATTACCATAATTGAATGCAACATAAATGACAAAAAATCCTTGAGCAGTAGAACTCCGTCCCTGAAGTCGTATTTTCACGTTAAAAAAAAAAATATAAAAACGGGGGAGTAAGAAATAAATTGAGACCCACAAAAAACAGTTCTCTAACCTAGTTAACATGGTTCTGCCTCTCCGCTGACCTTCGATACAAATTTTCAGTCCTATAAACTAATATGGGGAGCTAGGGGTTATGAAATAGTTAAGCTACAGGTTTTGACCTCCCTAACTTAACTTGGGGGGGGGGGGGGTTAGAAGGTGCGCAAATGTTTTAAAAAATCTGAAAACCCAGGGGGGTGGGGAAACCAAGTCGAGACCCCTGAGAGATACTTCCCCAACACCAACTCTATTTACATACAAATTTTCAGCCCTATAAACTAATATGGTGGAGCTGTAGCGATGCGCAAAACTTAAAAAACGCCGAAATTTCAGGTAATCATACCGAAATTTTGACTGGAATTTACCCATTCTTTAATGGTATCGTTCTGTTTAGATGAAAGCCCTACATACCGAATTTCAGCTCATTTGACTCAAAGGGGGCCCAAGCTGGAGGTACTCAAGGTACATCAGACATCTCCAAATCTTCCATAATGGTGCTCTAGGGGTTATGAAACGGATAGAAAACGCAGTCCCGCCGCTCACCGCCGACCTTCCACCCATTGCAATAGTCTATTTTTTTCAGAGAAAATACGACTAAAAAGGGGAGGAACATGTGGAGTCGTGTTATCCTACATTAGTAACTCATTAAAACACATCATACAGTAGTCCGCAACCCTTATCGGCTATGCGTCAGAATACAAGTTTAGTTTCTACAGGTTAGAAATCGCTATTCCCTGAGTATTAATATAAAAAAAATGTAGTAAATAATTAATATAGCGACGTATATAACATCGTAAGAACCGTAAGTGAAACTGAAATAAATAGAAACTTACGAGGTTTTGCAGATATCCTGCCATATGTTAACTTTTTAGTAATCAAAATCTCAGTTAAATGCATTATGGTAAACGTTATTTAAAGAAATATAAAACTCAAAATAATAAACAAAAGATATTGTTAAATTATTAAAGATGTTTTTCCTTTATTATAAGATTCCATAATAAAGATTTAAATATCTCAAAAAGTCCTGAATTACTAACCTGTCAACGTTTTGTCAATTCAGGCATCGTCAGGATAGAAAAGAATAGGATCACATAAATGCAGACCAACTCATCTGACACTGAAGGCAAGCGGATATCACAATTTGTTTTCTGAATTGTCTTGAAATGATGTACTATCTCAAATTGGTCAGTCTTATTTTGTTGATGTGATGTATTTTGTCTTATAAGTTGATGTGAGATGTGCTGTATCTTGTCTGAATTTATGTGATCATATCTTTTTCTGCACTGACGATGCCTAAATTGGCGAAACGTAATTTCAGTTAATTTTTATCGTTAGTTATTTACTGGCATTTGAGAGTATCGCGGTTTTGTTTTTCGATTATGTAATTGATCGTCTTGAAATATATTTTTTTCTTTTAATTTAGCATCGAGAGTTCACCTCCTGTCGAATTGATCTTTCTTCCTGTAGTTCATCCATTGATTGGATAGTGCTCCAGGTCATCGACTTCATAAGTTGGCTCAAGTGAAGATTGGCGAAGTTTCTCTTTGCTCTAGAGCAAGCGAACTTTTCCTATCCAGATCACTCCTCTTCCCCAAGTACTATCCATCAGAACAACTTCTTTTATTGCACTGAAGAAATGCTAAGGCTTCGTTATAAACTCGGCCGTCATAGAGGAAGCGGAAGTTCTCTCAAGAAATGGTGGACATGGTGTCGGAATGGTTTGCCGTAACGGATAACTACTTCCTGTCGATAGCGCTCTTCCGATAGTTCTCGTATCCCTTCATTGCCTCTACTTCGGGGGTATATTTTTTTTATCATAATTTCGTTCTGACTTCTCCTTATAAAATAAAAACAGCATGAACTCAGAACAGCCTATTGAATTTTTTTTATACGTATGCTCCAAATCGTCAATCGCCTTCGAATTTGACAGAAATTAGCTACTAAAATCCATAAGGAAGATATGCTTCATCATGAACCATACTTAATACACGGTATATATACAATCAACACAGTCAGGTGTTTTAAAAAACTTTCATAAAAATTATAAGTAAGCTGTACACGAATACATTGTCAATTACCATATTTCTTTATAAAGACCCCTACAATATCTAATAGACAATTGTAAGTTTAATCGATAAAACTTCGTTTCTTCAATTTCGTTTATAGCTATATTTCATTAGTATTTTTTTGATGTTGATCTTCGGTCTGACGTTATGTTATCTTACCTTATTGTATCTGGAATATGCCTGAATTGGATAAACGTTGAGTGGTTATCTATTTACTGGTATTTTAAAGAATTAAAGACTTTTCTTTAATCTTGCAATATCATAAAAATTATTTTTATCTCTTTTGTAGAGTTATTGTACTTTTTAATTAAAAATATCTGTTATTTTATAATGGAATATTTAATATATTATAGTAACATTATATAAGGATAGTGACCCTGAAGTCGGTTCGATAAGTTTACTTAAAGTTAGCGGCTATGTGAGTCATTGTAGCGGTGCCTTGACCCAGCTTGTCAATTCTAGCGAGGTCAATCCGAACCTCATCCCTTTGTTTGCCAACCTCTTCCTTTAATTTATTAAAGGATCCAGGATATATATATATATATATATATATATATATATATATATATATATATATATATATATATATATATATATAATACGAAGACTATACAGAAATATCAGTCTTTTATTCGATTTTAGAGATTTCCGTTCAGGTCCCAAGTCATCATTCTGTCGAATGTGATTCTTAACTAATGAACTGTATTAGTCTGTTGTATGTAAACACTGTAATGTCATGTAAGTTGGAGCGTAATTTTGTTTAGAAAGGTGAAGGCTCAGGCACACAGAACACAATTTGTCGTGACGATCTGCGAACTGTCTAAATCGCTCTAGCTGTATAGAAATGAATCGCCTCCGGGCTCGATAAATATTGGCTCGCTGCGATAGATCGCCTTCCCTGTGACATCTATAGTGTAGTTCTAATTAATGACATTAACACACTAATTAATAATACAAATAGTATATTATATAGTAAGTAGTAATATATTTGATCGCGGACTGAGATCGCAGATCGCCGTGACATATCGCTGTGTACCTGAGCCTTGAAGGTGGTTTGCTGTGATATGTCGTTGTTGAGTTTAAACCATTCCCATAATTGTTGTAAATAAATGAATGAGATTTTAGATGATATGATTGGCATGCCAAACCATGAGAGGGGGAAGGAAGTCAGCATCTATCGGTAACATCAACTTGAATTATAAAATGATTTTTATGTATGAGATCCAGTAAACAACTCCTTTTCAGTATTTTTCAGATATTTCCTGACATATGTTCGAGGTTTGTTGGTATGTGTCGTGTAATTTGTCATGAAATATTTTATATTAAGTCGGAATGCGATCTTGTATCACGAGTATGTGAAAGTCTGCCTGTAATGTTTTGTTACTGACTTACGTGGACATCGTCTTGGGAGGTGTAGGTGGAGGGTCATGCCTCCATAATTTGAAAACCTAAGAAGTTGGGACATTGGAAGTTCGGAAACCAACTTCAAACTGCAAAAATTGTGGTGATATATTATACTTAAACAGTTGCTAAAATAATAAAAAAAATACCAATACCATTTAATCCTCCGGCGTGCGCTTTGCCGTCCGCTGGAATGGAAAATTTCGTTGACTGTTTGGGGTCGAATTATTCTACCTTATCTGAGTACTTCAATGTTAAAGTGTGAGTTGAAGAGAAAAAAGTGTTGTCATCCTTTGTACTTCTAATGGCTGGTGGTGTCACACAATTTTCAACCGAATATATGAGTTCGAATTTGAGCTATTTTTCTCAACTTCTTAATTTATTATTATCATTATTTAATTTATCCCTTACTAAGGGAACTCTAACACCGTAACGGCGGTAGGTAGGGGCTCGTCGAAGAAGAAGGATTTAATTTATTCTATATTTAATTTAATTTATTTAGTTACCCATGTATCTCTTGACAAAATATTAATTAGTATATGTATTTATAATTGTATAAAAAATAGCCTCAACTATATAAAATAGCCTATAAATAATATAAAATAGCCTATAAATAATATAAAATAGCCTAATATAATATAAATAACCTAATAATATAAATATAGTAAATATAATAAAATAAAATTATAATGATATATATTTATATAATTAATATATTATTTTATACATTATTTAATATTTAAATTTAAATTTTCAAAATGCAATGTATATAATTTTATAATTAGGTAATGTATAAATGTATAATTATTATTATAAAATATAATAAAAAAGCTTTATATAAGTAATATATAAATCGTTTAATGGTGTAAAATTAATTAGCATTAGAAGGAATACATGTTTTGTTTGTTAAAACTTTTTTTAAATCAATCGTTATTTAAACCTCAGTGTCCGACAGAGGGTTAAGCAAAGAAATAGCGATTTTATCAATTCAATATTGTGTTTGAATAGAAAAGATAATTATTATCGGGAAATAGAGTCAAAATTATCGGGAAATTTTAGATTTTGGCCTCTGTTGTACCAGCGTTCCTCCTGACATACCTTACAAGGTTGAACAAGTAATGAGCCAATGCTTTTCATTGAAAAGTCTGTATTTTTTTAACTGCCACCCCTTAATTTGTGAGGCAAAAGTTTAAAAGGATTTTATTATAGTGGTATAAGTATTTAGTCATTGTATAATTTTTAAAGTTGATTGTTTCTGTAGAAGACAATATAGAAGCTACATTATTAAATTTTATACTTTTCTGTTTCAGTTGACATCCGTATGATAATATAGAAGCATCAATCTAATTAGGGATTGATAAATTATTTGCCACTTCTATAAATTTGTTTTATTGAAAACTAGTTTCGAATGTTATACATTCATCCTCAGTTCTAAAAACACAAAAAATTCAAAAATAAGCAATTCAAAATATAGTTTGGTATTATTATACATATTAAATTAGATTAATATAAATCAGTATTATAAAACATTTATGAATTATGAATTTAATTAAGACAAGAAATCAAATACATGTTGGTATAAATGGATTATATCAAACAGTAAAGTTTTTCACTGGTTTCTTCTCGCATTGTACAATGCGCAATGAACGAAAAGTTGGTAGGATGTTTTTAGGTAAACTTTTCTGTTTAACGTGCGGGCTGGCCCCTATTTATCCTTAGAAAATGAGTAGTAAGTAATGAACTGTCTTATTCTGTTGATTTTCCAATCAACATAGTAAGACAGTTCATTACCAATGTGGAAACATTTTTTATATAAACTGGAGTCCTGTTGTTGGTGTATGTAAAATGAGTATGAATTTAATTTTCCACTTTATAATTACTTACACTGTATAATTACAGGCAATGAAGCCTGAGTGATGTATGGGTGCCTTGTGAAAATAGCAATAATAAATAATGATCACCAAAAGGTTATTTTAAAAAAAAAAGTAGGTGTTATTACTTTTTGACATTTGCTGGGTATGCTCGATCTTTTGGCTCTATGATTTCATTTTGACCAATCTAATTAATTAAAATTTATTAGCTTGGTAACTTTATTTTATAAACACAAAGAATCACTATCGAACAGTTTTTTTTTTAGTTTTTTTTTTTTGCAAAACCGAAATGTAAAAGACATCTATAAATGCAAAGACATTTGGTCGGTTACTAAATGTAATAGGAGGCATTAGCCCAGATAGCGCTGGCGTTCTCTCACTTCCGGGCACGAAAGCTCTAGGAGCCTCCACAGCCAATTAGATAATAGAACAATGTCGATTTGAGATTGCATTCTTCTCATTGGATTTTCGAGAATCATCTTTCAAACGAGATTTCGATCTATCGATCTATCTAACTAGTATATCGAGGTGCGCCGAAGCGATATAACCGCGTTATGGGAATTGGTCTGTCTATCTGAATGAATCCAACTGGAATTGTTTCATCGAAAATACGCTAGTATCCCTCCCCCCTCTAACTTTCCAGAGAAACTAACCTTAAATGTATATTTTTTTTTCTCTCTTAAGATATTAATTTGTATGTTCAACAGTATGTCGACAATCAGCAAATGAGCTAATAATATAGATAACAATAACATGTGAGGTCTGAGGAAGGATAGCACACAGCAGTACCTCTTGTCTGGTTTGAATCTCTTACCTTTGATAGTCAAGAAAGGAGATCTCTCATCCATCACCTTTTTAGCCTCCTCCTCGTAAAAATCTCTAATCAGTATCTTGATATGTCCCGTGTAAGTTATTATAAAATCGTTGATAAAGAGTCCTTATATGCTCGTCGAGTGTTGGTAGGTGTAAGTCAGCATGAAGGATTTTGTTGGTCACGTACCAAGGTGCATTTGTAATGAGCTGTAATATTTTAAACTGGAAGGTTTGGAATTTTTGTAAGTGGGTCTTTTTGGCTATGCCGAATATCTGTGAGGAGTATGTCTACATGTGTTTGAATACGTATGTGTATGTATTTAGTTTCTATCTAAGTTTCAATTTTTGGAGATTTGGAAAAAAGAGAGTTTGATTCATTGGTCTGTCGTTTCATTTTATCATACGGTTCTCATGTCATCATTCTGTCGAAAGTAAATCCTTCGATCCTTTCTTCCCATACAAATCAGAATAATTTATTTAATCTTGAATAGTGGTTCAATAAATCGAAAAAAAATTAATAAAATTCCATAAAATCAACCTAAATTAGCATTTTTCAACGAAAAACTTCCTGCCTATCAGTAACAATTGGATAGCTAAGAAGTGATTACTAGTGACAACTTATGAGGCATATTAAAATACAATAATGTTTTTCAGGTTTGTCGGCGGTTCTCTCATTGTGATAACACGAATTATCACCAGAAAAGTCTATTGTCATAAGTAGCGTAACTACTGATAGTTTTTATAGAAATCGGACACGAAGAGCCTTAACTGGCGTTTTTACCACTTTTTGGGAATTAGGCCTAATTTTCAGCGGGTTAAAGGTTGATATTAGAAATATATAAAACATTTTGCTTACCTACTATAATTTGGTAGAGAATGGTCTTGTCTGAATAAAACAATAGTTTCCAAAATATAGACGGAAAACCAAGGTTTTGGGCAAAATATCTGTCAGAAAACCACAGGTTCAAGTTCAGAAATCCAAAAAACTAGAATGTACCAATTTTTTTGTCTACAACAAACCTTTTCCCTAATCTGTCCTAGTTTGTTTGAACTATCACTTATATAATTTTAGTTTTAGTATACTTTTTTCTATTTCTTCTTCAAATATCCCTCCCCCTCTAGAAAACCCCAAAAAGGCCGCTTTTCACCCTGCCTCCCTCCCAAGAATTTTTACGTAACCCCCCTCTGTGGGCACCTCTGGATGCCATGACGTGCAATTTTTCACACATATCGGTCTCGCCTAGAAATACAACTTACAAACCGGTCGTTGGCGTGTTGTAATTTCACGATACTAATGACGTTAAATATTAATGATGTCAAAACAAAAAATCTGCTTCTTCGGCAGTTACGAGATGTCACTTCTCAAGTTGGTAACAATCTAGTTCCTTCAAGGATTAATTATATCCTATGCACGGTATCTAGGACTACACTTTGAAAACATATTTACCTCGAATATAAAAAAAAACAAAATTATGGAGAAAAATCTTACTAGACGATACAAACAAGTTTGATCTTAGAGGTCTTTTCTGTAAGCCTCGGTTATATTCCTGTCTAGTTCGTATTTAGGTATGTTCAAGTTTGTAGAGCGTACTTTTATAATGCTACATTTTTTTTTCACACCACAATTTTGATCTCTTTAAGCACATTTAACACCCTAAGCGATCACTATAAGATAAGAATATCGATAAAATATCATTTCGATATTTTTTTAATATACCTGAATAGTAGTTCAATATATCGAATTTTTTTTCGATATTTCGATATATCGGGGTCTCGATATTTTTTGGTATTTTCCAGGGCCTTTTAAAGGGGACTTAAACATAGGTAAACATATATCATATCGATAGTGTTTCAACTATATCGCAGTAGCAGTTGGATATATCAATAAAAATATCGTTATTTTTAAGGGTAAAAAACATATGAGAAGCAAACCGGGGGGAGGGACAAGAAATTTTTTCGAGGGGGGTTAATTTTGCCGCTCCGTCTTACTCAATCCTCCCCTCCCGTACCCCCCTCCCGAGTAAAGTATCTTATGCAGGTGCCTAATATATTTCGAAATAAACACTGTCATCTCAAAACATTAACTTATTTTATTGATTAAATAAAGGTCGAACAATTAAAAAGCAGAAACAATTGTTTTATATTTAACTTTTTAAAAAAATTTGGCTTGATGTTGGCCGCCCTCAAAATTCTGCCGCCCGGTGCAAGTGCCCTCATTGTCCCTGGGAGTAAAAATAGAACCCATTTTTTCCACTGAAGAATAGGATTTACCAAAAAAATACAAGCGCTTAAAACTAAAAATCGTAAATCAAAAATCCACTCAAAAAGTTAAAGAAATGTAAAAAAAAAAAAAAAACCAAGAAGCAGTCCATAATGATACCAATTGTTCATAGAATCTGAATCGGTAATCACTAAAAAATTAAATCCGTCATTAATATAATCAATATGGTACCAGAACGATATTTCCTTGATCTAAAATTTATTTCACTCCTCAAAATAGTAATTCTCTGTAAGAAAGGAATACACCCTGAGGTACCTTTAAGCCTAATCCCAGACATCATAATAACATTTATTGCAGGTAGGTAGCGAACAGGTTGCACATCCAGGTAACACACTAAGTACCTACCGTATACCGTATGGGGTTCCGAAATATTACAAAGAAATTATCAAATCCTGAATAATCTATATAATGTACCGAATAAATATTAAGAAGTATTTGTTAACCAGATTATTATAAAAATATTGCGATAAATATAATGAATTGATTATAAATTTAATAAAACAGGCACTTAATACTAAATATAAATTCCACATAAAAATCACGTTTGTGAACAAACCCAAAGAAACCACTCAAAAAGTTAAAGAAATGCAAAAAAAAAAACCTAGAAGCAGTCCTCAATTATACCAATTGAAGGGTTTGCTGCAAAAAGGACGTAGCTCCAATTTTTCCAGTTTTTGGGAAACCAAAAAAAACGTTTAAAAAATTCAAATTTTAAGTTATGTAAAAATATTGTTGTTGCTTACTTTCAATTATGATGTTTACATATTAGAACAGTATTTTCATTCAAAAAACATCATCCAAATGTTGGTGGTACATGGATGATTCTTGGAGCTACCTCTTTCTTGCCCAAAAGAATGGAATATCAAGAATGGAGGAATATGTTATGTCTCGGAAAAAAGTTGAAAAAATAAATACAATATACTATTATTATGTATTTTTTATTCAATGAAAACTAAAAATAAAGTACGGAAAAATTATTGCTTTTACAAACAGAATATAGAAAATAACATCATTTCAATCGTCACATTCTCCTTCTGTAACTTCTGGGTCATCAGGCGCGTTGTCTGGCTGTTGTCGATCGTAGAACCACATATCATTTTGTGCGACGTATTTTTGGGCAAGGTCCATCACGTTTTTATATTTTGCAGCCTTGAGTGGTAGGTGGTTGGTGTATGCTTGTTGAAGGTTGTTCAACATTATAGGGGTACTTTTTTGGATTTCGAACATTCTTACTGTTTTATTACACATTATTCCAACACTTTCACTAGCTAAGATGTTTCCTGCATTGATGTGGGATATTTCATAAGTGAAAACCCTAAATTTTGTTATCAAAAACTTTTCCCTTTTGCTACCTTTAGAAATGATGTAAGGGGTTTTAAGGAAGAAACCTTTTAATAGGTCAACTAAGTTAAAAATCATTTCTTTGAGTAACTTCGGTCACAGTAAACTTATTACTTGTCCTTTCTATAATGCGCGTATATTCTCTCGGGACAAACACTCTTTCTACTTTCCTCATGCGCTTTTCAATGTTTCCGAAAGCACGATCACAAGGCATAAAACTGTGACCCGGTTCTGGGAACCTATGAAAGACTGTATTCAGATATGTCCACTTTTAACAAGAAAAAATAAATAGTGTGTTAAAGCGTAATTTTTGTTTTGGGACACGCAGTTGTCCGAGAATAGATAAAGTACTTTTATATCTTCACTCATCACTGAATGTATGATGCAAAAAACTTATTGATTCGTTTGGTGTCTTTTTTCCAACGGATTCATCATAAATGTAGAAATAATGCTTACCAGATTTGGCTGATGAGATCCCAAAGTTGTACAACCAGCATTGCCTTTTATAGAATGCATCTCCTGATGGCACTTTTGGATAACGGCATATTTTGTTGATAATCGAAACATAACATTTCAACATTGTCCTCGTTTACTGCACGAGCATTTGTTTCTTTGAGTGCATCATAGAATTTTTGTGCCTTACTCAGTTGTAATTTTTTTTGCAGCTCCAACTCCTTACGTCTGTCTTCACTTAAAGATGGCAAGCACATTTCGTTTTTTATACAATCACACTTTTGACAGGTATCTGACAGAGGGTTGCCAAAAGCAAGGTTGAAATTAGCCTTAGCCGAAAATAAAAGTCGTATGATACAGGGGACTCGGGATGAATTTGTAGATACAACTTATGCATTTGAGTGATGTCAAGATCTGCGGATGAATACTTTCTTATAACGTTATCTTTTCGGCTATAGTGAGATTCTCTTGTAGGAAAGATTGCTATATGGTCGTACACCTCCTTTACTGTTTCATCAGCAACTTGGTTTGGTCTATTTTTGTGATTTCCTCGGTCATCTGGCTTTGGTGTTATAGCTTTACTTTTGAAAATGTGACTAGCAATATTTTCAATGCGTTTGCAAGGAATCCCATGAAGGGATGCAAATGCTTTCTTACACACGCGTTCTTTTTTATCCCCAATGCGAACGGAATATTCTCCTGAAAAAGCCCTAGACTGACCTTGTCCAGTTTTCACCCTTCTCCGATTAACTGCTTTAATAGCAATGCGTCCTCCTAAATAAATATCTTGTGATCGCTTTTCCCCCAATTTATTAAAAGAATCGAGAAGGCTTAATTTTTCCTACTCGGTAAGCTTATGGAAACATTTGTACTTACACATACAATCGCGGCCAACAACTCGGCGTGATTTATCTTTCCCACTTAAAGTTTTGTATGATTTACCTTCAGTCATTCGTCGTGTTCTTACATTTCGCTTCCATTCACCCTGACGGCTAACTTTCCGCTTTGTGCGAATGAGATCGCTTTTTTGTTTCTTGTTGGGTTCAACCTCTTCACTGGATGTGATATCTTCTTCAGAAGGCTCATATAAACCACTTGACCCACTATTGAACAGTCTTACCTCTTCCGAGACACTCATTATCCTCTAAACAAAATAAACTTGTTATGTTTATTAGAATCAAAGACACAAACGACCATGAAAACAATTGAATAACAGTGTTGAATAGTTAACCTCCCTGTAAACAAAACACGTCACTCGTCTGGGGCAACAAAGAGTTAGCTCCAGGAGCTACCGCTCTCTTGCTACAAACTAACAAGACAGGCAGCTCCATCTCTCGAGTAACTCTGTAAATAACGATTGGAGCTGCATCCTTTTTGTGCCAAATAAAAGAGGTTTTTTTTTTTTTTGACATAAGAAGTGTTTAACTCGAAACAGCGATAGGATGGAGCTACCACCTTTTTGCAGCAAACCCTTCAATTGTTAATAGAATCTGAATCAGTAAACGGGAAAAAAAAATAAATCCATCATTAATATGAGGTACCAGAACATTTATTTATCCTTACAAAAGGATATTTCCTTGATCTGAAATTTATTTAATTTCCTGTAAGAAAGGAATACACCCTGAGGTACCTTTAAGCCTAATCCCAGACATCATAATAACATTTATTGCAGGTAGGTACCGAACGGGTTGCACATCCAGGTAACACACTAAGTACCTACCGTATACCGCATATGGTACCCAAATATTAAAAAGAAATTATCAAATTTTGAATAATCTATATTATGTACCGAATAGATATTAAGGAGTATTTGTTAACCAAATTTATTATAAAAGTATTGGGATAAATATAATGAATTGATTATAAATTTAATAAAATGAAAAATTAATTTATGTAGTAATAAAAACATTATAAACGGCAGGTGTTTAGAGCAGGTGTTTTAGGACGAAGGTTGACTGGAGAGAAATAAAACGCAAAGATTTATTGGAATCCAGGCAATTACCACAACTAGCTGTTGCTTTCAACTTTTATGTAAAAATATCTGATCTGGACACCCCATGACTTCCTTGTCTATAATACTACGCCTATTAAACTATAAATCGGCGGTTTAAAAAGTGATCCTGAATTTGGTTACTAGTTTCCGAAGATAGCTGTATCTGAAAAACGACACTCGGCGTTGCGACATCCATCTGCCACAAGCTCATACATACATGAATAATACAACATACACACATTGCGACATACACACACAAGCTCTTGTTCCTGGAGGTCTCATTCCATTATTATATGTCGTTTCTTCTAAATTTGAAAAGTTTTGCATCATATTTTAATATAATTTTTGATGGAAATCAATTATGATTTACAAGTAAAGTATCACTTCCGGAGATCATGCAGTGACTAAAAAGGGAGGTCCACAATTAGATTTCACAATAATCCTAAATACAGAATTTCAACTTTCTCCGGCAAACCTTTTTTGATTTATGCGGTATACCGTTAGTATCACCAAGGTCTTAATTAAACCAAAATACAAAATTGAAAATATAAAAATGGCGGGGATAGGAGAAACAAGTTGAGACCTCCAAAAAGCACGTCTCTAATACCATTTTAACTCATATACAAATTTTCAACCAACTAAATCAATTTTGAGGGCCTGCAGAGGTGCGGTTAAGGTCGTAATAGTGGACGAAATTTGGACTGAACTTTAATCCCAGGCCTACAGTTTTGTTCTAGCTAGGAAATAATCATGTAAACCGAAATTCAGCTTGTCTGAAAAAGAGGTGGACGCTGGAAGAGCCCAAATGTAACAAGAAAAAAAAATTATATTTATCAGACATCTTCGCAAACCCCCAGAACCGTGTTCTAGAGATTATGGAAACTGGCTTAAAGTGCGATGACCTTCGATACAATGCAAAAGTCCATTATTTTCGACTAAAAATGTAACCTCACCTTCATTAATAATAAATTTACAAAAAAAATATACCTAATTTATTTGGTAAAATTAAATTTTTATTTATATAGATATTAAGATAAGCTAACATCACAACATTTGCTATAATAAAAAGTGTATTCTAATTTTAAATGAATGCTTAGTTTTATTATACTATTTGTATGCTGACCGAATCTAAAAATAAGTAGCAAAGTAAACATATGGCTATAAAGTTCAATGCGCTGTATCATTGCTAGTAATGGTGCAATTATGATGATTATTTTGTTTTTCAGAGAATTTAATTACTTTTCAAATATATATAAAATAAAAGAAAATTTTGATACTTTCCGAGTTTCGCGCGAATATAAACTTTTCGGTTGACATCCGCATGATGGTATAGAAGGACAAATCTAATTAAGGATTGATAAATTATTTTCCACTTCTTTAAATTTGTTTTATTAAAAAGTAGTTTCGAATGTTATACATTCATCCTCAGTTCTAAAAACACACAAAAAATTCAAAAATAAGCTCATATTTCTCTTCACCTAAAGACAAACTAGACCCTTTCCAAAAAAGCGGAGTATACGAACTAAATTGTAATTATTGTGCAGCCAAATACAAGGGAAAAACTGTATCATTGCTTATAATCGTGCAATTAAGGTGATTATTTTGTTTTTCAGGAAACTTAATTACTTTTCAAATATATATCTATATCTATATATATATATATATATATTTATATATATATATTGATACTTTCCGAGTTTCTTGGGAATATAAACTTTTTTTTATATCAATTTTGCACCAAATATATATATTGTAGATGCAATCGGTACGACAAAAAAATTGCTCGCCTATTAATGAATAGATTATTCAACTGGACAGTCAGAAACAAATAGCTGAAATAGTTTTTTTGTAGATTAAAAAAAAAATTATTATATTTACAATTATTTCCTATAATCAACCATGGAAATAGTTAATGATTGATTGGATTACCAAAGCGTGTTACTAAGAGGGGGTAGATTCAGGTACCTTTGGAGTGGGGGTACCTCCGATGGGTGTCACAGGTACATAAAGTACCGGCACTGCATGAAAACTTCAGTAGAGCTCTGACTGTTAACTTGTGATCTTGTCTGAGGACTTTGCTCTTGAGTGTCATATCTGCTGTATTCTTTGTCCATCACTTCTCTATCATAAAGTAAGTACTCATGGAACACACATACTTTTTTTTTTATATATTTTTAATTGTATTTCATACAATCTTCTATACCTACTCAAAATTATATAGAATCTGTTAAATTTACTTTAGGACGATTTCTTAAAGATTTCTAATTTGATCTCGATTACAGATATGATAATGGAAGAACTGTACGATGAGGAGTTGACCGGATTGCTATCAGAAGGATTGAACTGGATGGCTCGCTGCTCCCTCTGCCCGCCATCTCACGAACCAGAGCGAACCTACGACCCGGCCCAGGCCATCATAGCGGCGGCGTTACACGCTCTGGCGAGGGAAGACATCGAAGCGTTTTCCAGCATCCACCATGTTGTGAACCTGTCATACTTCCAATACCCTCACATGAAGTCCTGGCTGAAGGACGACCACCAGTTCTCGAAGCAGGACATAGTGAAGTGTTTCACCACTCTGGCTTGGTTGTTGGTAGAAGAAATCCTGTCCCCACAATCGCCACTTGTAGCCGCAGTTACCGGACTAGAGGAGAAGTATAAACTTTGTGGTATATTCGTCCAGGCAGTGGTGTGCTGCGCCAAGCGGACTGCGAAGGCGGCTCAATCAAACGAGAAGAAGGCACCGGAAATGAAGACTGCATCCACGCAGACATGTTTCGAGGAAATTGAAACTGTGCCGGAGTTGGGAGCCACGAAGAAAGATGATAGCGCGACACCTGTAGAGCCGGCCGTGCACCTCGACAAAACTGAGATTCTAGTCCAAGGAAGAGCCGGTAAGCAAAAAACATTTTCATTAAAAACATTGCTTCTGAGTGCAGTCGAACGAGGCCCCAAAACAGTTGATGCGGTTTTGAAGATATGTGGAGATGTGAAAAACGATGACAAATCCATTTCAGAACTTATATATCTTGCAGTCAAAAGCAAGCGTACTAAGGTTTTAGAGACTCTGTTATGGCACGGACTCGACGTACAATTCTCTGACGAAGAAGGAAACGCTCCGTTACACATTGCTGCTGCTTCTAACTATTCGAGGATAGTGAAAAAGTTGACTTTTGCGGGTGCAAGCGTCACGAAAGCGAACAGATCCGGCCAACTCCCTTTGCACCTGACTTCTGACCCGGAGATAATAGAACATCTAATAGAAAAAGGTGCTGACGTCAATGCGAAGACACCTGCAGGTGAGACAGCTCTCCATCATGCGGTTTCCAATGGCAACAAGGAAGCTGTAGAGACTTTGATGAAGTTTGGGGCAAACCCGAACGCGATAGACGCCAGTGGCCTGACACCCCTTCTTGTCGCTTTGCAGTCCCGCAATCAAGAAATGATCGAGCTTCTTACTCGGCGAGGAGCAGTTGTCGTTGAGAACTTCTGCCATACAGACCAATCCTTCCATAAAGGACGTTTGGAGACCGTGGAGGAGGTGTCCGAAGAAGAGGAAACTGATGACGCAGACATTAACAACAACAACGAGGCTGAGTCTGATCTTCCGGAGATTGGAGCCTTCCAAGACTTGATGACTCCTCAAGAACTATCCGTGGACCTCAACAAAGACGGGCCTATCCACAAAGCAGCCGCCGAAGGGAGATTGGAGGCCGTGACGGAGCTGTTGGACGGAGGAGTTGACGTGGACACCAAAGGCTGTAGCGGCTACACAGCTCTTCAGTACGCAGCCAAGTACGGTCACCTGAGTATTGTCCAGTCGCTGCTCCAGAGAGGCGCAGACATAAACCTCGGAAACGACTGGAACTGGACGCCGCTCCATCACGCGGCGCACTACAGCCGCTGCGACATCGCCGAGTTCCTCATCCAAGCAGGCGCTGACACTCAACTTGTGGACTGTGTGTACGGCAAGACTCCTTTAAGTTGGGCAACCTGTAACTTTAAATTGATTAAACTGTTTAAATCTAAAGGCATCTATAATTGATTTATTTGGATTTATAAATGAATGTATATAAATTTGTCTGTTTATAACTGTATATATTGAATGACTCTGTCCATTAGATAATATAAATATTGTATAAAGTCCTTTTTATGTTATTGAACGGTGCACATTGTAAATATAGATATTTTGTAATATATTTTATGGACAAAAATAAAAGTATACTTAAGGGAATTGTATTGTTTCATAATTGATCCTTTTCACTATTATTAGGTAGACATATACCTACAGAAATACAAATTATTTGGTTTGAGTTTTTAAAAAACTAATAAAAATATTAGTATTTGAAAGGATATAATTATATTTAAGATTTAAAAAAAAGTAAGAGGTAAATAGATATTAAACAATATCTATTATTAAAAAAACTGAACACAGCAATAAATGTAATAAACTAGCAACCCCAAACCACTAAGATAAAACGATTCTGTCTGTAGGCTCACTTTATGGTTACTTTGAATCTCATCTTGATTCATGATTTTGTAAGTGAGGGGAAGGTGTACATGTATCACGCAAAATATGTATCTATTTTTGAAAGAGCTCGGTAAGGAGTGGCTCATGTCATGAGCAATCAGACATCATCAGCAAGCATGGGCGAGGATTGGTGCAGGACGATTCGCCCGTCTCCCTCTGATAATTTGATGTACAAAAATTACATAATACAAAATTACATAGATTACATACTGTTCAGGAGGACATAAACATCTCTAAGCAATTGTTAAATTTATAATAAATTATTCTATTATTGCCAAAAATCCAACATATATTATAATTTGTTACCCTAATTTAAAGTCCGGGACAATGTGATAGACCACTCTGATATTTTTCTGTTTATTGAACTTTGACCAGTGCCTAGAATTTTCTTTTACCATAAATAGCTCATTTTGCCTAAGTTTAAATGTACTTTACCCAATAGACCATAAATAAAAACAATTTCTAGAAATAAAGGATTTGAGATGAGACAAAATTGATAGTACAAGTGCTGTTTATTTACAAATATAAGCATTTAGGATAAATAGAGAGGACTAATTCAGTTCAAACTCTGCTTCTAATGTGATCACTTTTAACAGTGGAGATGGGACGAGCCAAATCTTTATCTTGGGCTGAAAGAAATATTATCCAGGGAATGAAAATTCAATCCTTTTCTGTTTCTGATATTTCGAGAAATACAGGTAAGAGTAGATAAGTTATTTCCAATTTTTAAAAATCTCCAGATTATTATGAAATAAAGAAATCTCCAGGATGTCCCCCTGTATTATCTAAAAGACAAAAACGAGCCATTTTAGGAATTGCTTCCAACATCACTTCAATAGGTCGTCAAATTGCTGATCGTGCTGGAGTGCAAACAAATATAAAAAACGTTATAAAGGTCCTTTAAACTGAATCTCAAATAAAGAGGAAAAAAATGAAATGTTTTTTATCCCTAATTAAGGCCGATAAGGATAAACGGAAGAAGTTTGACCGTGACCAAGTTCAGTGGAAAGAGGAATGGAGGAAAGTACTGTGTCCAGATGAAAAAAAAAGATAATTTGGATGGTCCCGGTGGCTGGGATTGTTATTTTCACGAGCTTCAAAAAAAGAAAAGGTATTTTCTAAAAGGCAAATGGTGTAGGAACTAGTGTGATGATATGGAGTGGCATCGGATATCATCAAAGAACAGGTTATCCTGATTATTTCTGGACGAATGAAAAGGAAAGATTATCTGGAATTAATAGAAAAACAGTTAAAAAAATATTTTGAAACGGAACCCAAAGATAAGGTTCTTTTTCAACAGGATGACGCCCCAGTATCGCACATCGAAATTAGTAAAATAGTTTTTTAAAAAAGAAAGCATCCAGGTTATGGATTGGCCTGCAGGATCCCCAGACTTTAATATTATTGAAAATATCTGGGGACACCTTGCCAGGAATATGTACTGTGGAAGCCGTCAGTTTTCATGCATCGAGGAGTTAACAAAAAAAATAATTCAGGAGGAATGGGCTAAAATCCCATAAGAACTGATTCGCCGCCATTTCGAATCCATATTACAAATTGATATCCATATCCAATCCAAATCCATATCCCCATCGGATGATTGCTGCATTGGAGAAAGAAATGTTAATAATTGCTTAATAAATACCATAATAAAGCTATTATGTTACAACATAATAAATTTATTTAATATTTAAAACTGTTCTATCATTTTGTCCTACCTAAAATTCAATATTATTTGTTTATTCATTAAAATTAGTTTCATTGCTCAACCATTGGGCAAAGTATAACTAAATTTAAGTCATATTAGCTATATATCATAAAAAAAAAATAACAATGCTTAATGCTTAATAAACGAAAAAAACTAGAGTGGGTCTTTTTATCCCGGACCTCAGTCAATCTCTATTTCCAGTATTTTCTCTTATATGTCTAATGATCCAGTTCACAACTTCGTCATGTTCATTAATTGATTTAATTAAAGTTTACTATTTATTTTATATATATATTTTTTATTATGTAGATCGCTTAATCGTCGTGAGCAAAACTGAGGAATAAGGTTTGAAAGGATTCCAATTAAACATGCTTTTAATCAAAAGGTCGCAAAGGCAATTCGCACTATCGCAATGAGGAATTTTACAAAAGGTAGTAAGAGAAAAAATATTTTAAAACAGACCATGAAAATATGACTAGACAGGATACAGTTGAAGCGCTTGTTGAAACCAAGGTAGTTAGTTACCTGAAATGAAATCGACTTACTACCTGTTTGGAGCCGACCTGCAATAAATGTGTCATGGATTTTGTTATGCCTAGGATTAGAATTTAGCTACCGTACCTAGGAGGTTTTCCTATATCCTTTATTATTTTGAAAGCTGAAGTAACCTGTCACAATACCTGGATTTATAAGAATCGCTACCGACCAACCCTACTATAAATATGCCTCTCAGATCTGTTTTCGTAGGATTGTTATTTTCCCTTGACTAATATAAAATATAAATCCATGACACATTTATTGCAGGTCGGTCTCCAAAAGGTAGTAAATCCATTTCACTCCAACTACCTAATTAACATAAGGGATGGCTCAGAATGACCATAAGCTAACAAATAAAAATAATTAATTAAACATCAAGGAACTAAATGTGTCGGACGTAAGGAAATCATATCAATTAAAAGAAATAGATACAAAGACAAATCAGTGAATATGACTTACCTTAGTTGTGGCAGAGTATTAGACACTTCTATGTAAGTAACACTTTAATATAATAATTTTTAATTAATGTACACGACGAAATTGTGGAATGGATAGTTGAATTCGTAAGAGAAAACATTGTTCAATACATAGAGAATAACTAAATCAAGATAATAAATTATTATATATGCTGGATTTTTAGACGATAATAGAATAATTTATTATAATAATTTAATACAATTTTTACGTAACTTATTATATCATAATTATCTCTATACTCTTTATATACTTCCAAATCTTCATACCGGTATTCTTTTTAATTAGTAGTTTCCATTGATTTTATTATATCATGTGTAAATAACAAATTAGTTTAATTTCAATTAATTTTTACATTGTTATTATTTTCATTAGTTACTTTTTAACATCATCATAATCTTTTACAAAACTTACAATATCATAATTATCTCGAAATGCTTTACATACTTGCAAATCTTTATATTATTAATCATTTCAATTAATAGTGTTCATATATTTTATTATATCCAGTATAATGTACTTTACTGTTTCATGGACGAAATTCATAATCTTATTATGTGCTCGTAATTCATAACATTTCCTTCACTGTTTTCACATTTCTTTCATTTTGAATTTTTTACAATTATATTGACATTTTTTCTTTTTATACTTAATATATTTTTATCTTGGTTGCCATTTCTGTTTTTTTACTGTTACTGGCCTCTGTCGTCTTCAATGTTGTTATTTTATTATTTCTTTTAGCCTCTAAAACTTTGGACGAAACGTTGGCACAAAATAAATAATTCATACTTGTTCGTCTCTGACCGCTCCCCCGACCAACTTCTTTTATAATTTATACTTAAACGGTCAACCAAACTTACTACAATATAAATTTAATAATTTATGAGATAAATTAATGCACTGGAGGACAGAATGCAGACTGATGATGGAGATAGGACCTCGAACGCTACAGAAGTTTGTGGGATGTGATTTAATTTACAATAAATATGAAGTTGAATTCACAAATGAATTTTCGAACTATTATAATATAATAATTAGTCGAATGAACCTTTTATAGTTCTAGGTAAATCAATAATAATAAAATATATTATTATTCTGTATGCTCCAGATCATGCCATGGATATAATATCTACAAGGCACATAATAATTCTCAAATAAAGCAATTGATCCGATACAATTGAAGATCTTACATTATTACAGCTTCTGTTTATCATCTGAGCAATCTGTAAGACATGGCTTCAAAACATTTTTGAGCAGAACAGCTTTTATAGTGCTAACAAAATGTGATAATCATTAAAAAACAATGTAGATAAGTAATATCTACACGCACAGTATGTTAAACAGTATGCTGATGAATTAAAGTCGAGGTTCTCGTCAGTAAACTTAAACAAGAGATATTTTATACAAATACATGATTAATATAATGAAATAAAAAACGTATGAGAAGTAAACCGGGGGGGAGGGACTAGAAATTTTGCCGAGGGGGTCAATTTTGCCGTTCCATCTTACAATTCTTCCAATCCCCCGAGTAAAGTATCTCATGAAGGTGCCTAATATATTTTGAAATAAATATAGTCATCTCAAAACATTAACTCATATTATTGCCTAAATGAAGGTCAAACAATTAATAATCAGAAACAGTTTTATATTTAACTAAAAAATAAAATTTGGCTTGATGTTTGCAGGCCTCGAAATTCTGCCGCCCGGTTACTGTGGCGTCATTGCTCCTCCTTAGTTCCGTCCCGGTTAATAAAAATAGAACCCATTTCTTGCACTCAAGAATAGGATTTACCAAAAAAATACAGGCGCTTAAAACTAAAAATCCTAAATAAAAAATTGCACTAAAAAATCATGTTTGTGAACAAACCTAACGAATACACTCAAAAACTTAAAGAAGTGTAAAAAAAACCAAGAAGCAGTGATCAATTATACCAATTATTAATAGAATCTGAATAGGGAATAGCTAAAAAATTAAATCTGTCACTAATATAATCAATATAGTACCAGAACGATATTTCCTTGATCTAAAATTTATTTCACTCCTCAAAATAGTAATTCCCTGTAAGAAAGGAATACACCCTGAGATACCTTTAAGCCTAATCCCAGACATCATAAATGCATTTATTGCAGATAGGTACCGAACGGGTTGTAGGTAGCATACTAAGTACCTACCGTATACCGTATATGGTACCCAAACATTACAAAGAAATTATCAAATCCTGAATAGACCGTATTATGTACCGATTAGATATTAAGGAGTATTTGTTAACCAGATTTGTTATAAAAGTATTGGGATAAATATAATGAATTGATTATAAATTTAATGAAATGAAAAATTAAATAATATAGAAATGAAAACATTATAAAGGGCTAATAAAAAAAAAAAAAATTGATGTGGACAACACATGACTTTCTTGTTCGCCTATTAAACTATAAATCGCTGGCTCAAAAAGTGATCCTCAATTTGGTTACTAGTTTCCGAAGATCGCAGTATCTCAAAAACGACACTCGGCGTCGCGACATCCACCTATTGACACACACAAGATCTTGTTTCTGGAGGTCTCCTTCCGTTATTATATGTCGTTTCTTTCAGTAAATTACAAGTTCCCAAGAGATTTCTTCGTATTCTATGACTGCATTAAAACCGTCGATGTCACTAGAAAAATAGATAGATTGGAAATCGACAGTTTCGACATTTTTAGCGAAAAAACCAACTCAACTTAAATCTTATTCTCCTGCTGCAGACTTGTTCATCTCAATAAAGGGGAGGAAATAAGTATTTTACACTCAATTTTAGCACTTAAAACTAGCTATAAAAATGTTTAATTAGAGTAGAAAAAAATTGCGTTTGTAACCTTTAATACCGAACCATCTGATCTCTGTATTTATTTTTAATATAATTTTTGATGTAAGTTTATTATGACCTTCAAGTAAAGTACTCTTTTCGGCTCACCAATATTAACTAAAATATAGTAAATACATTTACATTGATATAAAAGTCCTTTATACCAAATATGAGATGTTTTACTTTATACTTTAATATAATTTTTGAAGAAAGTTTAATATGACCTTCAAGTAAAGTACCGCTTCCAGTTTCCCAATTTAGACCAAAATCCAGTATGTTACATAAATCAATATAAAATAAATTCGAAATTTGAAAAGTTTTGCATCATATTTTAATATAATTTTTGATGGAAATGAATTATGACCTTCAAGTATATAACCACTTCCGGTGATTAAGCTGTGACAAAAAAGGGAGGTCTACAATTAGATTTCACAATAATCCTAAATACAGAATTTCAACTTTCTCCGGCAAACCTTTTTTGATTTATGCGGTATACCGTTAGTATCACCAAGGTCTTATTTAAACCAAAATAAAAAATTGAAAATATGAAAATGGCGGGGATAGGAGAAACAAGTTGAGATCTCCAAAAGGCACTTCTCTAGCACCAACTTAATTCATATAGAAATGTTCAACCACTTAATTTAATTTTGAGAGGCTGTAGAGTTATGCAAAATCTAAAAACCACGAAAAAATGGTTGACGTCGTAATAGTGGCAGAAATTTGGACTGAAAATTAATCCCACTCCTATGATATTGTTCTAGCTAGGAAATAATCATGTAAACCGAAGTTCAGCTCCTTTGAAGCAGAAGTCGACGCTGTAAGAGCACAAATGTAACAAAGAAAAAAAATTATATTCATCAGACATCGCCAATCCGCAAAACCGTGTTCTAGAGGTTATGAAACTAGCTTAAAGTGGATGACCTTCGATACAATGCAAAAGTCCATTATTTTCGACTAAAAATGTTACCTCACCTTCATTAGTAATAAATTTACAAAAAAAATTTACCTAATTTATTTGGTAAAATTAAATTTTTATTTATATAGATATTAAGATAAGATAACATCACAACATTTGCTATAATAAAGAGTGTATTCTAATTTTAAATGAATGCTTAGTTTTATTATGCTATTTGTATCCTGACCGAATCTATCAATAAGTGGAAAGGAAACATATGGCTATAAAGTTCAATGCGCTGTATCATTGCTAGTAATGGTGCAATTATGATGATTATTTTGTTTTTCAGAGAATTTAATTACTTTTCAAAAATAAATAAAATCAAAGAAAATTTTGATACTTTCCGAGTTTCGCGCGAATATAAACTTTTCGGTTGACATCCGCATGATGGTATAGAAGGATCAATCTAATTAAGGATTGATAAATTATTTGCCACTTCTTTAAATTTGTTTTATTGAAAACTAGTTTCGAATGTTATACATTCATCCTCAGTTCTAAAAACACACAAAAAAATTCAAAAATAAGCTCATATTTCTCTTCACCTAAAGACAAACTAGACCCTTTCCAAAAAAGCGGAGTATACGAACTAAATTGTAATGATTGTGCAGCCAAATACAAGGGAAAAACTGTATCATTGCTTATAATCGTGCAATTAAGGTGATTATTTTGTTTTTCAGGAAACTTAATTACTTTTCAAATATATATCTATAACTATATATATATATATATATATATATATATATATATATATATATATATATATATATATATATTGATACTTTCCGAGTTTCTTGGGAATATAAACTTTTCTTTTAAATTTTTTTCCATGCGTTTTTTTGGATATGTACTGTAATGGTCCAAATTTTTTTAATTTATTTTATTTTTTGAACATCAACAAGGCCTATCCAATGATATATCAATTTTGCACCAAATATATATATTGTAGATGTAATCGGTACGACAAAAAAATTGCTCGCCTATTAATGAATAGATTATTCAACTGGACAGTCAGAAACAAATAATTTAAATAGTTTTTTTGTAGATTAAAAAAAAATTATTATATTTACAATTATTTCTTATAATCAACCATGGAAATAGTTAATGATTGATTGGATTACCAAAGCGTGTTACTAAGAGGGGGTAGATTCAGGTACCTTTGGAGTGGGGGTACCTCCGATGGGTGTCACAGGTACATAAAGTACCGGCACTGCATGAAAACTTCAGTCGAGCTCTGACTGTTAACTTGTGATCTTGTCTGAGGACTTTGCTCTTGAGTGTCATATCTGCTGTATTCTTTGTCCATCACTTCTCTATCATAAAGTAAGTACTCTTGGAACACACATACTTTTTTTTTTATAAAATTTAATAATTTTTATAATTTTTAATTGTATTTCATACAATCTTCTATACCTACTCAAAATTATATAGAATCTGTTAAATTTACTTTAGGACGATTTCTTAAAGATTTCTAATTTGATATCGATTACAGATATGATAATGGAAGAACTGTACGATGAGGAGTTGACCGGATTGCTATCAGAAGGATTGAACTGGATGGCTCGCTACTCCATCTGCCCGCCATCTCACGAATCAGAGCGAACCTACGACCCGGCCCAGGCCATCATAGCGGCGGCGTTACACGCTCTGGCGAGGGAAGACATCGAAGCGTTTTCCAGCATCCACCATGTTGTGAACCTGTCATACTTCCAATACCCTCACATGAAGTCCTGGCTGAAGGACGACCACCAGTTCTCGAAGAAGGACATAGTGAAGTGTTTCACCACTCTGGCTTGGTTGTTGGTAGAAGAAATCCTGTCCCCACAATCGCCACTTGTAGCCGCAGTTACCGGACTAGAGGAGAAGTATAAACTTTGTGGTATATTCGTCCAGGCAGTGGTGTGCTGCGCCAAGCGGACTTCGAAGGCGGCTCAATCAAACGAGAAGAAGGCACCGGAAATGAAGACTGCATCCACGCAGACATGTTTCGAGGAAATTGAAACTGTGCCGGAGTTGGGAGCCACGAAGAAAGATGATAGCGCGACACCTGTAGAGCCGGCCGTGCACCTCGACAAAACTGAGATTCTAGTCCAAGGAAGAGCCGGTAAGAAAAAAACACTTTCATTAAAAACATTGCTTCTGAGTGCAGTCGAACGAGGCCCCAAAACAGTTGATGCGGTTTTGAAGATATGTGGAGATGTGAAAAACGATGACAAATCCATTTCAGAACTTATATATCTTGCAGTCAAAAGCAAGCGTACTAAGGTTTTAGAGACTCTGTTATGGCACGGACTCGACGTACAATTCTCTGACGAAGAAGGAAACGCTCCGTTACACATTGCTGCTGCTTATAACTATTCGAGGATAGTGAAAAAGTTGACTTTTGCGGGTGCAAGCGTCACGAAAGCGAACAGATCCGGCCAACTCCCTTTGCACCTGACTTCTGACCCGGAGATAATAGAACATCTAATAGAAAAAGGTGCTGACGTCAATGCGAAGACACCTGCAGGTGAGACAGCTCTCCATCATGCGGTTTCCAATGGCAACAAGGAAGCTGTAGAGGCTTTGATGAAGTTTGGGGCAAACCCGAACGCGATAGACGCCAGTGGCCTGACACCCCTTCTTGTCGCTTTGCAGTCCCGCAATCAAGAAATGATCGAGCTTCTTACTCGGCGAGGAGCAGTTGTCGTTGAGAACTTCTGCCATAGAGACGAATCCTTCCATAAAGGACGTTTGGAGACCGTGGAGGAGGTGTCCGAAGAAGAGGAAACTGATGACGCAGACATTAACAACAACAACGAGGCTAAGTCTGATCTTCCGGAGATTGGAGCCTTCCAAGACTTGATGACTCCTCAAGAACTATCCGTGGACCTCAACAAAGACGGGCCTATCCACACAGCAGCCGCCGAAGGGAGATTGGAGGCCGTGACGGAGCTGTTGGACGGAGGAGTTGACGTGGACACCAAAGGCTGTAGCGGCTACACAGCTCTTCAGTACGCAGCCAAGTACGGGCACCTGAGTATTGTCCAGTCGCTGCTCCAGAGAGGCGCGGACATGAACCTCGGCAACGACTGGAACTGGACGCCGCTCCATCACGCGGCGCACTACAGCCGCTGCGACATCGCCGAGTTCCTCATCCAAGCAGGCGCTGACACTCAACTTGTGGACAATGTTTACGGCAAGACTCCTTTAAGTTGGGCAACCTGTAACTTTAAATTGATTAAACTGTTTAAATCTAAAGGCATCTATAATTGATTTATTTGGATTTATAAATGAATGTATATAAATTTGTCTGTTTATAACTGTATATATTGAATGACTCTGTCCATTAGATAATATAAATATTGTATAAAGTCCTTTTTATGTTATTGAACGATGCACATTGTAAATATAGATATTTTGTAATATATTTTATGGAAAAAAATAAAAGTACACTTAAGGAAATTGTATTGTTTCATAATTGAACCTTTTCACTATTATTAGGTAGACATATACTTACAAAAATACAAATTATTTGGTTTAAGGTTTTATAAAACTAATAAAAATATTAGTATCTGAAAGAATATAATTATATTTAAGATTTAAAAAAAAGTAAGAGGTAAATAGATATTAAACAATATCTATTATTAAAAAAACTGAACACAGCAATAAATGTAATAAACTAGCAACCTCAAACCACTAAGATAAAACGATTCTGTCTGTAGGCTTACTTTATGGTTACTTTGAATCTCATTTTGATTCATGATTTTGTAAATGAGGGGAAGGTGTACATGTATCACGCAAAATATGTATCTATTTTTGAAAGAGCTCGGTAAGGAGTGCCTCATGTCATGAGCAATCAGACATCATCAGCAAGCATGGGCAAGGATTGGTGCAGGACGATTCGCCCGTCTCCCTCTGATAATTTGATGTACAAAAATTACATAGATTACATACTGTTCGGCAGGACATAAACATCTCTAAGCAATTGTTAAATTGATAATAAGTTATTCTATTATTGCCAAAAATCCAACATATATTATAATTTGTTACCCTAATTTAAAGTCCGGGACAAAGTGATAGATCAACCTGATATTTTTCTGTTTATTGAACTTTGACCAGTGCCTAGAATTTTCTTTTACCAAAAATAGCTCATTTTGCCTAAGTTTAAATGTTCTATACCCAATAGGCCATAAATAAAAATAATTTCTAGAAATAAAGGATTTGAGATGAGACAAAATTGATAGTACAAGTGCTGTTTATTTACAAATATAAGCATTTAGGATAAATAGAGAGGACTAATTCAGTTCAAACTCTGCTTCTAATGTGATCACTTTTAACAGTGGAGATGGGACGAGCCAAATCTTTATCTTGGGCTGAAAGAAATATTATCCAGGGAATGAAAATTCAATCCTTTTCTGTTTCTGTTTCTGTTTAAAAATCTCCAGATTATTATGAAATAAAGAAATCTCCAGGATGTCCCCCTGTATTATCTAAAAGACAAAAACGAGCCATTTTAGGAATTGCTTCCAACATCACTTCAATAGGTCGTCAAATTGCTGATCGTGCTGGAGTGCAAACAAATATAAAAAACGTTATAAAGGTCCTTTAAACTGAATCTCAAATAAAGAGGAAAAAAATGAAATGTTTTTTATCCCTAATTAAGGCCGATAAGGATAAACGGAAGAAGTTTGACCGTGACCAAGTTCAGTGGAAAGAGGAATGGAGGAAAGTACTGTGTCCAGATGAAAAAAAAAGATAATTTGGATGGTCCCGGTGGCTGGGATTGTTATTATCACGAGCTTCAAAAAAAGAAAAGGTATTTTCTAAAAGGCAAATGGTGTAGGAGCTAGTGTGATGATATGGAGTGACATCGGATATCATCAAAGAACAGATATCCTGATTATTTCTGGACGAATGAAAAGAAAAGATTATCTGGAATTAATAGAAAAACAGTTAAAAAAATATTTTGAAACGGAACCCAAAGATAAGGTTCTTTTTCAACAGGATGACGCCCCAGTATCGCACATCGAAATTAGTAAAATAGTTTTTTAAAAAAGAAAGCATCCAGGTTATGGATTGGCCTGCAGGATCCCCAGACTTTAATATTATTGAAAATATCTGGGGACACCTTGCCAGGAATATGTACTGTGGAAGCCGTCAGTTTTCATGCATCGAGGAGTTAACAAAAAAAATAATTCAGTAGGAATGGGCCAAAATCCCTCAAAAACTGATTCGCCGCCATTTCGAATCCATATTCCAAATTGATATCCATATCCAATCCAAATCCATATCCCCATCGGATGATTGCTGCATTGGAGAAAGAAATGTTAATAATTGCTTAATAAATACCATAATAAAGCTATTATGTTACAACATAATAAATTTATTTAATATTTATAACCATTCTATCATTTTGTCCTACCTAAAATTCAATATTATTTGTTTATTCATTGAAATTATTTTCTATGTTCATCCATTGGACAAAGTATAACTAAATTTAAGTCATATTAGCTATATATCATAAAAAAAAAAAAAAAAACTAATAACAATACTTTAAGCTTAATAAACGAAAAAAACTGGAGTGGGTCTTTTTATCCCGGACCTCAGTCAATCTCTATTTACAATATTTTCTTTTATATGTCTAATGATCCAGTTCACAACTTCGTCATGTTCATTAATTAATTTAATTAAAGTTTACTATTTATATTATATATATTTTTTTATTATGTAGATCGCTTAATCGTTGTGAGCAAAACTAATTAATAAGGTTTGAAAAGATCCCAATTAAACAGATTTTTAATGAATTCGCCACTATAAAATGAGAAATTTTACAAAAGGTAGTAAGAGAAAAAATATTTTAAAACAGACCATGAAAATATGGCTAAAGAGGATACAGTTGAAGCGCTTGTTGAAACCAAGGAGATTTGTTGTTTGCAGCGAGTGCTTCAACAAATGAGGTTTTATTTGCTCCAAAGGAATTCTGCAGTATTTATCAGATACTTTGTAGGTAATGTTATATAAAATAAGACATAAAATCGAACATTCTGGATTAAAATATTTATTTGGTGACTTTGGGAGGGGAATATGTCAGGTAGTTAGTTACCTGAAGTGAAATCGACTTATTACCTGTTGGAGCCGACCTGCAATAAATGTGTCATGGATTTTGTTATGCCGAGGATTAGAATTTAGCTACCGTACCTAGGTGGTTTTCCTATATCCTTTATTATTTTGAAAGCTGAAGTAACCTGTCACAATACCTGGATTTATAAGGATCGCTACCGACCAACCCTACTATAAATATGCCTCTCAGATCTGCTTTCGTAGGATTGTTATTTTCCCTTGACTAATATAAAATATAAATCCATGACACATTTATTGCAGGTCGGTCTCCAAAAGGTAGTAAATCCATTTCACTCCAACTACCTAATTAACATAAGGGATGGCTCAGAATGACCATAAGCTAACAAATAAAAAAATAAAAATAATTAATTAAACATCAAGGAACTAAATGTGTCGGACGTAAGGAAATCATATAAATTAAAAGAAATAGATACAAAGACCAATCAGTGAATATGACTTACCTTAGTTGTGGCAGAGTATTAGACACTTCTATGTAAGTAACACTTTAATATAATAATTTTTAATTAATGAACACGACGAAATTGTGGAATGGATAGTTGAATTCGTAAGAGAAAACATTGTTCAATACATAGAGAATAACTAAATCAAGATAATAAATTATTATATATGCTGGATTTTTAGACGATAATAGAATAATTTATTATAATAATTTAATACAATTTTTACATAACTTATTATATCATAATTATCTCTATATACTTTACATACTTCCAAATCTTCATACCGGTATTCTTTTTAATTAATAGTTTTCAGATATTTTATCATATCATGTGTAAATAACGTATTAGTTTAATTTCAATTAATTTTTACGTTGTTATTATTTTCATTAGTTACTTTTTAACCTCATCATAATCTTTTACAAAACTTACAATATCATAATTATCTCGAAATGCTTTACATACTTCCAAATCTTTATATTATTAATCATTTCAATTAATAATGTTCATATATTTTATTATATCCAGTATAATGTACTTTATTGTTTCATGTACTCGTAATTCATAATCTTTCCTTCACTGTTTTCGCTTTACTTTAATTTTTCATTTTTTACAATTATATTGTCATATTTTTCTTTTTGTACTTCATATATTTTTATCTTGCTTGCAATTTCTGTTGTTTACTTTCTTGTACGAAGTAAAGGAAGTATTGTAATCGCGAAAATTTTCGGTTTTCAGATTTCAACGTAAATATCCATTTTGACTAGTTTAGTACGTTCATACGTATCTCGCATAACTCTAAACCGGTTAGCAGTAGAAAATTAAAATTTCGTATTTAGGATTATTATATAATCTAGTTGTGAACTCCCCTTTTTTGGTCACTGTATGATTACCGGAAGTGGTACTTTACTTGAAGGTCATTACTGATTTTCATCAAAAATTATATTAAAATATTATAACTTCTCAAATTTGGTATTTAAGACTCGCATATTAATATAAAGAACATAATAAATTTTGGTAAACATTGGCAAACCGGAAGTTGCACTTTACTTGAAGGTCATAACAAACTTACATCAAAAGGCACATTAAAATTAAATATAGAGATCATATGGATCGGTGATAAAGGTTATAAACGCAATTTTTTTTCACTCCAAATAATTTTATTACTTGTTTTAAGTGTTAAAATTGAGTGTAAAATACTGGTTTTCCACCCCATTTCTGAGATCAACAAGTCTGCAGCAGGAGAATAAGATATAAGTTAAGTGGGTTTTTCCCGCTTAAATTGTCGAAACTGTCGATTTCCAATGCTTTATCTGGTGATATTGACAGTTTAAATGTTGTCACGGAACAGGAAGAAATCTCTTGGAAATTTCAGTTATCATGAGACCTCCAGAAACAAGAGCTTGTGTGTGACAATAGATGGATATCGCGACGCCGAGTATCGTTTTTGAAATTTTCGGAAACAAGTAACCAAATTCAGGATCACTTTTTGAGCCAGCGATTTATAGTTTGATAGGCGTACAAGGAAGTCATGTGTTGTCCACATCAGATATTTTACTGTTACTGGACTCCGTCGTTTTCAATGTTATTTTATTCTTTTATCTCACCGCTGTCCCACGTAATGTTCTGTAATAAAGTTTTTTTAACATCACTTAAACAACATTAATAATAATATACACACAGCATAACTTAATGTAACCTCCTACTTTAACATGTGTTATTGTCCCAACCTTCTTCTTCCCTTGACACTTTTAGCCTCTAAAACTTAGGACGAAACGTTGACATAAAATAAATAATTCATACTTATTAGTGTGTTAGTCTCTGACCGCACCCCCGACCAACTTCTTCCTTAATTTACACTTAAACGGCAAACCAAACTTACTCCAATATAAATTTAATAATTTCTGAGATAATTTAATTCACTCGATGACAGAATGCAGACTGATGATGGAGATAGGACTTCGAACGCCACAGAAGTTTGTGCGATGTGATTTTATTTACAATAAATATGAAGTTGAATTCACAAATGAATTTTCGAATGATTATAATATAATAATTAGTCTTGAACCTTTTATAGTTCTAGGTAAATCAATAATAATAAAATATATTATAACTCTGTATGCTCCAGACCATGTCATGGATATAATATTATCTTCAAGTCACATGATAATTCTCAAATAAAGGAATTGATCCGATACAATTGAAGATCTTACATTATTACAGCTTCTGTTTATCATCTGAGGTATCTGAAAGACATGGCTTCAAAACATTTTTGAGTAGAACAGCTATTATAGTGCTAACAAAATGTGATAATCATTAAAAAATAATGTAGATAAGTAATATCTACACGCACAGTATGTTAAACAGTATGCTAATGAATTAAAGTCGAGGTTCTCGTCAGTAAACTTAAACAAGAGATATTTTATACAAATACATGATTAATATAATGAAATAAAAAAACGTATGAGAAGTAAACCGGGGGGGAGGGACTAGAAGTTTTGTCGAGGGGGTTAAGTTTGCCGTTCCATCTTACAATTCTTCCAATCCCCCGAGTAAAGTATCTCATGAAGGTGCCGAATACATTTCGAAATAGATATAGTCATCTCAAAACATTAACACATATCATTGCCTAAATGAAGGTCAAAGAATTAAAAAGCAGGTACAATTGCTTTATATTTAACTTAAAAATAAAATTGGCTTGATGTTTGCCGCCCTCGAAATTCTGCCGCCCGGTTACTGTGGCGTCATTGCTCCTCCTTAGTTCCGTCCCACACAAAAATCACGTTTGTTGTGAACAAACCCAATAAAACCCAAAGTTAAATAAATGCAAAAAAAAAAAAAAAAATAAAAAAAACCTGGAAGCAGTCCTTAATTATACCAATTGTTGATAGAATCTGAATCGGTAATCGGAAAAAAATTAAATCCGTCACTAATATAATCAATATGGTACCAGAACGATATTTCCTTGATCTAAAATTTATTTCACTCCTCAAAATAGTAATTCCCTGTAAGAAAGGAATACACCCTGAGATACCTTTGGGCCTAATCCCTGGGATCATAAATGCATTTATTGCAGGTAGGTACCGAACGGGTTGTACATCCAGGTAGCATACTAAGTACCTACCGTATACCGTATATGGTACCCAAATATTACAAAGAAATTATCAAATCCTGAATAAACCGTATTATGTACCGATTAGATATTAAGGAGTATTTGTTAACCAGATTTATTAATAAAAACACGAAAATGACTAACGTCGTAATAGTGGCAGAAATTTGGACTGAAAATTAATCCCACTCCTATGATATTGTTCTAGCTAGGAAATAATCATGTAAACCGAAGTTCAGCTCCTTTGAAGCAGAAGTCGACTCTGTAAGAGCACAAATGTAACAAAGAAAAAAAATTATATTCATCAGACATCGCCAATCCGCAAAACCGGGTTCTAGAGGTTATGAAACTAGCTTAAAGTGGATGACCTTCGATACAATGCAAAAGTCCATTATTTTCGACTAAAAATGTAACCTCACCTTCATTAGTAATAAATTTACAAAAAAAATATATCTAATTTATTTGGTAAAATTAAATTTTTATTTATATATATATATTAAGATAAGATAACATCACAGCATTTGCTATAATAAAGAGTGTATACTAATTTTAAATGAATGCTTAGTTTTATTATGCTATTTGTATCCTGACCGAATCTATCAATAAGTGGAAAGTAAACAGGTGCAATTATGATGATTATTTTGTTTTTCAGAGAATTTAATTACTTTTCAAATATATATAAAATCAAAGAAAATTTTGATACTTTCCGAGTTTCGCGCGAATATAAACTTTTCGGTTGACATCCGCATGATGGTATAGAAGGATCAATCTAATTAAGGATTGATAAATTATTTGCCACTTCTTTAAATTTGTTTTATTGAAAACTAGTTTCGAATGTTATACATTCATCCTCAGTTCTAAAAACCCACAAAAAATTCAAAAATAAGCTCATATTTATCTTCACCTAAAGACAAACTAGGCCCTTTCCAAAAAAGCGGAGTATACGAACTAAATTGTAATGATTGTGCAGCCAAATACAAGGGAAAAACTGTATCATTGCTTATAATCGTGCAATTAAGATGATTATTTTTTTTTCAGGAAATTTAATTACTTTTCAAATATATATAATATATATACATATATATATATATATATATATATATATATATATATATATATATATATATACATATATATATATACATATATATATATATATATATTTGGTGCAAAATATATATATCATTAGATAGGCCTTGTTCAAAAAATAAAAAAAATTGGACCATTATAAAAACATGTTTTCTCTGGAGTATAGCACCAAAACGGTTTGAACGATTTTGATGAAACTTGTCTTAAATGTTCTATTCTATTATATTCTATTACATTCTATTATATTCTATTATATGTGTATATATATATATATATATATATATATATATATATATAGTGTAGGCGTAATCGGTACGACAAAAAAAGTGCTCGCTTATCAATGAATAGATTTTTCAACTGGACACTCAGAAACAAATTCCTGAAATAGTTCTTTTGTAGATTAATAAAAAAATTATTATATTTACAATTATTTCTTATAATCAACCATGGAAATAGTTAATGATTGATTGGATTACCAATGTGTGTTACTAAGAGGGGGTTGATTCAGGTACCTTTGGAGTGGGGGTATGTTGGACCTCCTATGGGTGCCTCAAGTACATAAAGTACCGGCACTGCATGAAAACTTCAGTCGAGCTCTGACTGTTAACTTGTGATCTTGTCTGAGGACTTTGCTCTTGAGTGTCATATCTGCTGTATTCTTTGTCCATCACTTCTCTATCATAAAGTAAGTACTCTTGGAACCCACATACTTTATTTTTTTTTATATATTTAATTGTATTTCAAATACAATCTTCTATACCTACTCAAAATTATATAGAATCTGTTAAATTTACTTTAGGACGATTTCTTAAAGATTTCTAATTTGATCTCGATTACAGATATGATAATGGAAGAACTGTATGGTGAGGAGTTGACCGGATTGCTATCAGAAGGATTGAACTGGATGGCTCGCTACTCCCTCTGCCCGCCATCTCACGAACCAGAGCGAACCTACGACCCGGCCCAGGCCATCATAGCGGCGGCGTTACACGCTCTGGCGAGAGAAGACATCGAAGCGTTTTCCAGCATCCACCATGTTGTGAACCTGTCATACTTCCAATACCCTCACATGAAGTCCTGGCTGAAGGACGACCACCAGTTCTCGAAGAAGGACATAGTGAAGTGTTTGACCACTCTGGCTTGGTTGGTAGTAGAAGAAATCCTGTCCCCACAATCTCCACTTGTAGCCGCAGTTACCGGACTAGAGGAGAAGTATAAACTTTGTGCTATATTCGTCCAGGCAGTGGTATGCTGCGCCAAGCGGACTTCGAAGGCGGCTCAATCAAACGAGAAGAAGGCACCGGAAATGAAGACTGCTTCCACGCAGACATGTTTCGAGGAAATTGAAGCTGTCCCGGAATTGGGAGCCGCGAAGAAATATGATAGCGCGACACCTGTAGAGCCGGCCGTGCACCTCGACAAAACTGAGATTCTAGTCCAAGGAAGAGCCGGTATGCAAAAAACAATTTCATTAAAAACATTGCTTCTGAGTGCAGTCGAAAGAGGCCCCAAGACAGTTGATGCGATTTTGAAATTATGTGGAGATGTGAAAAACGATGACAAATCTATTTCAGAACTTATACATCTTGCAGTCAAAAGCAAGCGTACTAAGGTTTTAGAGACTCTGTTATGGCACGGACTCGACGTACAATTCTCTGACGAAGAAGGAAACGCTCCGTTACACATTGCTGCTGCTTCTAACTATTCGAGGATAGTGAAAAAGTTGACGTTTGCGGGTGCAAGCGTCACGAAAGCGAACAGATCCGGCCAACTCCCTTTGCACCTGACTTCTGACCCGGAGATAATAGAACATCTAATAGAAAAAGGTGCTGACGTCAATGCGAAGACACCTGCAGGTGAGACAGCTCTCCATCATGCGGTTTCCAATGGCAACAAGGAAGCTGTAGAGGCTTTGATGAAGTTTGGGGCAAACCCGAACGCGATAGACGCCAGTGGCCTGACACCCCTTCTTGTCGCTTTGCAGTCCCGCAATCAAGAAATGATCGAGCTTCTTACTCGGCGAGGAGCAGTTGTTGAGAACTTCTGCCATAGAGACGAATCCTTCCATAAAGGACGTTTGGAGACCGTGGAGGAGGTGTCCGAAGAAGAGGAAACTGATGACGCAGACATTAACAACAACAACGAGGCTAAGTCTGATCTTCCGGAGATTGGAGCCTTCCAAGACTTGATGACTCCTCAAGAACTATCCGTGGACCTCAACAAAGACGGGCCTATCCACACAGCAGCCGCCGAAGGGAGATTGGAGGCCGTGACGGAGCTGTTGGACGGAGGAGTTGACGTGGACACCAAAGGCTGTAGCGGCTACACAGCTCTTCAGTACGCAGCCAAGTACGGGCACCTGAGTATTGTCCAGTCGCTGCTCCAGAGAGGCGCGGACATGAACCTCGGCAACGACTGGAACTGGACGCCGCTCCATCACGCGGCGCATTACAGCCGCTGCGACATCGCCGAGTTCCTCATCCAAGCAGGCGCTGACACTCAACTTGTGGACAGTGTGTACGGCAAGACTCCTTTAAGTTGGGCAACCTGCAACTTTAAATTGATTAAGCTGTTTAAATCTAAAGGCATCTATAATTGATTTATTTGGATTTATAAATGAATGTATATAAATTTGTCTGTTTATAACTGTATATATTGAATGACTCTGTCCATTAGATAATATAAATATTGTATAAAGTCCTTTTTATGTTATTGAACGGTGCACATTGTAAATATAGATATTTTGTAATATATTTCATGGACAAAAATAAAAGTATACTTAAGGAAATTGTATTGTTTCATAATTGAACCTTTTCACTATTATTAGGTAGACATATACCTACAGAAATACAAATTATTTGGTTTAAGGTTTTATAAAACTAATAAAAATATTAGTATCTGAAAGAATATAATTATATTTAAGATTTTAAAAAAAGTAAGAGGTAAATAGATATTAAACAATATCTATTATTAAAAAAACTGAACACAGCAATAAATGTAATAAACTAGCAACCTCAAACCACTAAGATAAAACGATTCTGTCTGTAGGCTTACTTTATGGTTACTTTGAATCTCATTTTGATTCATGATTTTGTAAATGAGGGGAAGGTGTACATGTATCACGCAAAATATGTATCTATTTTTGAAAGAGCTCGGTAAGGAGTGGCTCATGTCATGAGCAATCAGACATCATCAGCAAGCATGGGCGAGGATTGGTGCAGGACGATTCGCCCGTCTCCCTCTGATAATTTGATGTACAAAAATTACATAGATTACATACTGTTCGGCAGGACATAAACATCTCTAAGCAATTGTTAAATTTATAATAAGTTATTCTATTATTGCCAAAAATCCAACATATATTATAATTTGTTACCCTAATTTAAAGTCCGGGACAAAGTGATAGACCAACCTGATATTTTTCTGTTTATTGAACTTTGACCAGTGCTTAGAATTTTCTTTTACCATAAATAGCTCATTTTGCCTAAGTTTAAATGTACTTTACCCAATAGGCAATAAATAAAAATAATTTCTAGAAATAAAGGATTTGAGATGAGACAAAATTGATAGTACAAGTGCTGTTTATTTACAAATATAAGCATTTAGGATAAATAGAGAGGACTAATTCAGTTCAAACTCTGCTTCTAATGTGATCACTTTTAACAGTGGAGATGGGACGAGCCAAATCTTTATCTTGGGCTGAAAGAAATATTATTCAGCGAATGAAAAATCAATGCTTTTCTGTTCCTGATATTTTGAAAAATACAGGTAGGAGTAGAAAAGCTATTTCCGATTTGTTAAAATCTCCAGATTATTATGGAATAATGAAATCTCCAGGATGGTCCCCTGTATTATCTAAAAGACAAAAACGAGCCATTTTAGGAATTGCTTCCAACATCACTTCAATAGGTCGTCAAATTGCTAATCGTGCTGGAGTGCAAACAAATATAAAAAACGTTATAAAGGTCCTTTAAACTGAATTTCAAATAAAGAGGAAAAAAATGAAATGTTTTTTACCCCTAAGTAAGGCCGATAAGGATAATCAGAAGAAGTTTGACCGTGACCAAGTTCAGTGGAAAGAGGAATGGAGGAAAGTACTGTGTCCAGATGAAAAAAAAAGATAATTTGGATGGTCCCGGTGGCTGGGATTGTTATTATCACGAGCTTCATAAAGAAGAAAAGGTATTTTCTAAAAGGCAAATGGTGTAGGAGCTAGTGTGATGATATGGAGTGGCATCAGATATCATCAAAGAACAGATATCCTGATTATTTCTGGACGAATGAAAAGGAAAGATTATCTGGAATTAATAGAAAAACAGTTAAAAAAATATTTTGAAACGGAACCCAAAGATATGGTTCTTTTTCAACAGGATGACGCCCCAGTACACACATCGAAATTAGTAAAAGAGTTTTTTAAAAAAGAAAGCATACAGGTTATGGAGCCTGCAGGATCCCCAGACTTTAATATTATTGAAAATATCTGGGGACACCTTGCCAGGAATATGTACTGTGGAAGCCGTCAGTTTTCATGCATCGAGGAGTTAACAAAAAAAATAATTCAGGAGGAATGGGCTAAAATCCCATAAGAACTGATTCGCCGCCATTTCGAATCCATATTACAAATTGATATCCATATCCAATCCAAATCCATATCCCCATCGGATGATTGCTGCATTGGAGAAAGAAATGTTAATAATTGCTTAATAAATACCATAATAAAGCTATTATGTTACAACATAATAAATTTATTTAATATTTATAACTGTTCTATCATTTTGTCCTACCTAAAATACAATATTATTTGTTCACTCATTGGGCAAAGTATAACTAAATTTAAGTCATATTAGCTATATATCATAAAAAAAATAATAACAATACTTTAAGCTTAATAAACGAAAAAAACTGGAGTGGGTCTTTTTATCCCGGACCTCAGTCAATCTCTATTTACAATATTTTCTTTTATATGTCTAATGATCCAGTTCACAACTTCGTCATGTTCATTAATTAATTTAATTAAAGTTTACCATTTATATTATATATATATTTTTATTATGTAGATCGCTTAATCGTTGTGAGCAAAACTAATTAATAAGGTTTGAAAAGATCCCAATTAAACAGGTTTTTTATGAATTCGCACTATAAAATGAGAAATTTTACAAAAGGTAGTAAGAGAAAAAATATTTTAAAACAGACCATGAAAATATGGCTAAAGAGGATACAGTTGAAGCGCTTGTTGAAACCAAGGAGATTTGTTGTTTGCAGCGAGTGCTTCAACAAATGAGGTTTTATTTGCTCCAAAGGAATTCTGCAGTATTTATCAGATACTTTGTAGGTAATGTTATATAAAATAAGACATAAAATCGAGCATTCTGGATTAAAATATTTATTTGGTGACTTTGGGATGGGAATATGTCAGGTAGTTAGTTACCTGAAGTGAAATCGACTTACTACCTGTTTGGAGCCGACCTGCAATAAATGTGTCATGGATTTTGTTATGCCTAGGATTAGAATTTAGCTACCGTACCTAGGTGGTTTTCCTATATCCTTTATTATTTTGAAAGCTGAAGTAACCTGTCACAATACCTGGATTTATAAGGATCGCTACCGACCAACCCTACTATAAATATGCCTCTCAGATCTGCTTTCGTAGGATTGTTATTTTCCCTTGGCTAATATAAAATATAAATCCATGACACATTTATTGCAGGTCGGTCTCCAAAAGGTAGTAAATCCATTTCACTCCAACTACCTAATTAACATAAGGGATGGCTCAGAATGACCATAAGCTAACAAATAAAAAAATAAAAATAATTAATTAAACATCAAGGAACTACATGTGTCGGACGTAAGGAAATTATATCAATTAAAAGAAATAGATACAAAGACCAATCAGTGAATATGACTTACCTTAGTTGTGGCAGAGTATTAGACACTTCTATGTAAGTAACACTTTAATATAATAATTTTTAATTAATGAACACAACGAAATTGTGGAATGGATAGTTGAATACGTAAGAGAAGACATTGTTCAATACATAGAGAATAACTAAATCAAGATAATAAATTATTATATATGTTGGATTTTTAGACGATAATAGAATAATTTATTATAAATTAAATACAATTTTTACGTAACTTACAATATCATAATTATCTCGAAATGCTTTACATACTTCCAAATCTTCATATTATTAATCATTTCAATTAATAGTGTTCATATATTTTATTATATCCAGTATAATGTACTTTACTGTTTCATGTACGAAATTCATAATCTTATTATGTGCTCGTAATTCATAACATTTCCTTCACTGTTTTCACATTTCTTTCATTTTTAATTTTTTACAATTATATTGACATTTTTTTCTTTTTATACTTAATATATTTTTATCTTGGTTGCCATTTATGTTTTTTTACTGTTACTGGCCTCTGTCGTCTTCAATGTTGTTATTTTATTATTTCTTTTAGCCTCTAAAACTTTGGACGAAACGTTGGCACAAAATAAATAATTCATAATTGTTCGTCTCTGGCCGCTCCCCCGACCAACTTCTTTTATAATTTATACTTAAACGGTCAACCAAACTTACTCCAATATAAATTTAATAATTTCTGAGATAATTTAATTCACTGACTGATGATGGAGATAGGACCTCGAACGCCACAGAAGTTTGTGCGATGTGATTTAATTTATAATAAATGTAAAGTTGAATTCACAAATGAATTTTGGAATGATTATAATATAATAATTAGTCTTGAACCTTTTATAGTTCTAGGTAAATCAACAATAACAAAATATATTATAACTCTGTATGCTCCAGACCATGCCATGGGTATAATATTATCTACAAGGCACATGATAATTCTCAAATAAAGCAATTGATCCGATACAATTGAAGATTACATTATTCATTCTCAAACAGCTAATGTTTATCATCTGAGGTATCTGTAAGACATGGCTTCAAAACATTTTTGAGCAGAACAGCTATTATAGTGCTAACAAAATGTGATAATCATTAAAAAATAATGTAGATAAGTAATATCTACACACACAGTATGTTAAACAGTATGCTGATGAATTAAAGTCGAGGTTCTCGTCAGTAAACTTAAACAAGAGATATTTTATACAAATACATGATTAATATAATGAAATAAAAAACGTATGAGAAGTAAACCGGGGGGAGGGACTAGAAATTTTGCCGAGGGGGTCAATTTTGCCGTTCCATCTTACAATTCTTCCAATCCCCCCGAGTAATATATCTTATGAAGGTGCCTAATACATTTCGAAATAAATATAGTCATCTCAAAACATTAACACATATCATTGCCTAAATGAAGGTCAAACAATTAAAAAGCAGGAACAATTGCTTTATATTTAACTTAAAAATAAAATTGGCTTGATGTTTGCCGCCCTCTAAATTCTGCCGCCCGGTTGCTGTGGCGTCATTGCTCCTCCTTAGTTCCGTCCCGGTTAATAAAAATAGAACCCATTTCTTGCACTCAAGAATAGGATTTACCAAAAAAATACAGGCGCTTAAAACTAAAAATCCTAAATAAAAAATAGCGCTCAATAATCATGTTTATGAACAAACCCAACGAATACACTCAACAAGTTAAAAAAAAAAAACCAAAACAAGAAGCAGTCCTCAATTTTACCAATTGTTAATAGAATCTGAATCGATAATCGCTAAAAAATTAAATCCGTCATTAATATAATCAATACGGTACCAGAACGATATTTCCTTGATCTAAAATTTATTTTACTCCTCAAATTAGTAATTCCCTGTAAGAAAGGATTACACCCTGAGGTACCTTTAAGCCTAATCCCAGGCATCATAAAAACATTTATTGCAGGTAGGTACCGAACGGGTTGTACATCCAGGTAGCATACTAAGTACCTACCGTATACCGTATGGGGTTCCGAAATATTACAAAGAAATAATCAAATCCTGAATAATCTATATTATGTAACGAATAAATATTAAGGAGTATTTGTTAACCAGATTTATTTTAAAAGTATTGGGATAAATATAATGAATTGATTATAAATTTAATAAAACTAAAAATCCTAAATAAAAAATTTCACACAAAAATCACGTTTGTTGTGAACAAACCCAACGAAACCCAATGTTAAAGAAATGCAAAAATTAAAATCTAGAAGCAGTCCTCAATTATACCAATTGTTAATAGAATCTGAATCGGTAATCGGAAAAAAAATTAAATCCGTCAATAATATAATCAATAAGGTGCTAGAACATTTATTTTACAAAAGAATATTTCCTTGATCTAAAATTTATTTCCCGCCCTGGAAGAAAGGAAGACGCCCTGAGATAAGCTTAGCAAAAAGCATCATAAAAACATTTATTGTAGGTAGATACCGAACAGATTGTACATCCAGGTAAGATACAAAGGATAAAAAGTTAGGGATGAGAATATCGAAAAAATATATCGTTATAAATGGTATCGATACTTTTTTAGCATTTCGAAATAGTAATTAGATATTAAGGGACTCGATATTTCTAATCATTTAAAGGGTGACACATATATCGATGTTTCTGTGCCGATATAATTAAAATATTGCTATTATTAAGTCAATTTTCAGCAGACTTTAAATATCGATATTTTGCCTTCGACATCCCACCCCTAGAACACAGCCACTATAGATAGTAACACGAATACACCACACCACAACTTTTTATGGTTCTTTGTTTATCGAAATCGCCGTAGAAATCCTTGTAGAATTTTTTTATTTTATATTGTTTCTCCTGTTATTGTTGATAAAATATCGGTTTTCGATATTGAAATTTTAATGACGATATTACGATATATCGGGGGAAAGTATCGGGTAAAAATATCGACATATTTCTTAAAAAATATCGATAATTTTTCAACATTCCTACAACAGGATGAGATGGCATTAACATATCATAGAGAGTGCACTATGTAGAGACTACGGACCCTCGGTTGGAACACGTGTTGCAACTGCAAACAGCAACATGTCGCCAGTGTACGGGTATACGGCCCTTTGCATTGCACACATACTTGACTAGCTCCGACCCTTGACCTATCATTGCTATGTCTGTCAATTATGGTTCAAATGGAATTTCAAACATTTATGTTTGTTATATTACTAAATATCGTCATAAGTAATTGTTTATATGATGACTGAACTGAGTTGTGGGTTTTATACAAAAATTGCTAGGGCTAGGATTTTTATGTAAATTGGTCTTTAAGCAAGATATAACCAGATATTAACTCATTTTTTATGCTTTGGCACGTTTGGGATCAATTTAAATTTACATATTTCATTCAGTATTTGTTATATTTATTTACATCAGAACATGTCGACGTCGTTTTTACTTCCTTGTACGAAGTAAAGGAAGTAGGTATTGTAATCGCGAAAATTTTCGGTTTTAAGATTTCAACGGAAATATCCATTTTGATCATCCCTGAATCCATTTTGACTAGTTTCGTCGTGGCGTCTGTACGTACGTAGGTTCGTTCGTATCTCGCATAACTCAAAAACGGTTAGCCGTAGAAAGTTGAAATGTATCTAAGATTACTTTAAAATCTAGTTATGAACTTCCCTTTTTGGTTACTGCTTGATCACCGGAAGTGGAGATCATAATTGATTTCCATCAAAATTTTTATTAAAATACCATGCAAAATTTTCAAATTAAATATTTATAACTTATATGATTTAAATAACATACTATATTTTGGTCTAAATTGGAAAACCGGAAGCGGTACTTTACTTGAAGGTCATATTAGACTTTCACCAAAAATTATATTAAAATATAATGTAAAACATCTCAAATTTCGTAAATCTTCGGAAAATAGTAACCAAATTCAGGATCACTTTATGAGTCAACGATTTATAGTTTAATAGCCGTACAAGGAAGTCATGTGTTGTCCGCATCAGATATTTTTAAAAAGGCTTAAGCGCCAAAAATTCGAAATTTAGGTTTCAATTGATTTTGGGAAAGTAAAAACCATCTCTATAGATTCCCTCTCACGATATATCGAGAAAACAAATTGGAAATAGTCTAAGAATCCGCATATCTATGACGTAAGCACTCTCAGTCGTCACTCTGGCCTTAACCAGTGCTAGAATCCTTTAAAATATATTGTAATTGTATAAATTTTGCCAGGTTAATAAATTCCTACTCTATACAATAAAGAATAAAATTTAAAAAAATATATATTGTTATTTGGGGAAAAATCGGTTCATGTGTTTCCTGTTTGCTAAATGGTGCTAACGCCTTTTTCAAAAAAACGAGGCCTATGTATGAGGATGAGTAAGAGAAAAAAAATCCTAAAATATCAGTTGACATTCAGAGGCGATTAAGAGAAATCACTAGAATTGGTTGTACTTTTCTGCCTGTTATTATTTAGTTCTTAGTTTCTTCCCTCTTTAATTTTCACTTAGAGCAACTATGTTTATAGTGTCAATCTGTGAATAGGAAGAAATTCATACGGTTTTAAAATATAATTAATTTCCAATGTTATGATTTTTTTAATTAGGGATTGATAAATTATTTGCCACTTATATAATTTTGTTTTTATTGAAAACTAGTTTCGAATGTTATACATTCATCTTCAGTTCTAAAAACACACAAAAAATTCAAAAATAAGTAATTCAAAATATAGTTTGGTATTATTATACATATTTAATTAGACGAAATATAAATCAGTATTATAAAACATTTATGAATTATGAATTTAATTAAGACAAGAAATCAAATAACATGTTGGTGCTCACCGAGGTTTAAATGGATTACATCAAACAGACCAGTACAAACTTTTCTGTTTGATATAAATCTATTTAAACCTTGGTAAATACCAACATGTATTTGATATCTTGTCTTAATTAAATTCATAATTCATAAATGCTTTATAATACTGATTTATATTAATCTAATTTAATATGTATTATAATACCAAACTATATTTTGAATTTCTTATTTTTGAATTTTTTGTGTGTTTTTAGAACTGAGGATGAATGTATAACATTCGAAACTAGTTTTCAATAAAACAAATTTATAGAAGTGGCAAATAATTTATCAATCCCCAATTAGATTGATCCTTCTATACCATCATGCGGATGTCAACTGATCATGATTTTTTTTTCTTATGAGTAAAATCGGGAAAAAAACTAAAGATCGCGTAGCGAAATATCTTCGTGAGTTCTCGAATGAAACGTTCAGGTGTGATGGATATATTTTATATTGTTCTTGCTGTAGCATGTCTGTTTCTACAACGCAACGTTTCATAACTTACTCCGCATATTGGTACAGTCCTTCACGAGGTAAACAAAGAAAAGCAATCAAGACTTCATTACGCCATCTACAGCAAGAGGAGACAGTTAGTCCGTCTTTTGCACAGATTTGGGTTACGCGTTTTTAAAAACCAATATCCCTTTGAGCAAAATAAGCGAACCCTCTCTCAAAGGCTTTTTGGAAAATATATATCGGGAAAACAAATATCTGTTCAAACCACCTTGAGAAAAACTATCTGAAAAATTTATTTCAGGAAACTCTTACAAAAATTCGTGGGATTGTCGAGGACGGATCTATTTGACCAGCCAAATCACCAGATGGCTTCTGATTGGCTGTTCAAAAAATAATATCTGATGTGGACAACACATTACTTAAATTGTACGCCTATTAAGCTATAAATCGGTGGCTCAAATATTGATCCTGAATTTGGTTAATAGTTTTCGAAGATTGCAGCATCTCAAAAACGACACTCGGCGTCGCGACATCCATCTATTGACACACGCACAGATACCCACAACCTCTTGTTTCTGGAGGTTTCATTCCGCTATTATATGTCGTTCTCTTTCAGTAGGCAAGAAGTTCCCAAGAGATTCGCCTTGGTCACCGAATCATATGATCTCTGTATTTAATTTTTTATGAATGTTTATTATGACCTTCAAGTAGAGTATCGCTTCTGGTTTCCCAATTTAGTCCAAAATGTAGTATGTTATTTAAATCAATAAATAAATTATAAATGGTGAATTTGAGAAGTTTTACACTATATTTTAATATAATTTTTGATAAAAATCTATGATGATCTTCAAGTAAAGTTCCACTTCCAGTGATCATACAGTGACCAAAAGAGGAGGTTTGCAACTAGATTTTACAACAATACAAAATTTTAACTTTTTACGGCTAACAGTTTTTGAGTTATGCGAGATATTCGCGAACGAAGATACGTACAGACGTCACGACGAAACTAATCAAAATGGATTCAGGGATGGTCAAAATGGATATTTCCGTTGAAATCTGAAAACCGAAAATTTTCGCGATTACAATACTTCCTTTACTGCGTACAGGGAAGTAAAAATGCAAAAGCTTGCCTGTTTCCCCTCTACTCTTGTTGGCGAAACATAGGCAGGAAGGCGGTTGGTTGTTTGAAAAGATTAAGGCGTAAAACCTGTTGAAAAAAACATGCTACATATTCCCAGCGTCGTTAGTCGAAAGGAGATTGCAACGAAACTGTCAATTGAGTGGAAACCTTTTGAAACGCTTCAGTTGACGCGAGCGTTCTATCAGCAGATACATGTTGGAACTAAGACCCGATAGACGTACTTTTACGTTTGATAATTTTAAAAATGTACTTCCTTTTCAACATTTTTCCTGATAATGAGTAGATCGTTTTTTGAAATGTATAAATTACATAATTGTATTATCACTACTTTATATTACTAGTATACCCGAACAAGATGGCATAGGACCCGTGCGGACCTATACCGTTATCTTGAAAACGGTGGGTTTTAGGGCTTAAAAACACAGGGCCAATACCATCATATACACAGGGCATCAAGATCATATACGTTCCAATGGAGCGTATATGATCTTGATGCCCGCGTCAAAATCTTTAAAACCCAACTTATCCCGTCTCGATCCGCCGACTCTTTGAAGCCTCCCAATTTTTTCACCACTTTTATTTAAGCCCTAGTAAAAATTAAAGAAACATAATTGAGATTCGTCACATCTCCATGAAATTCCCTTTCTTTTGATACCTCATTCATCAAAATCCATCGCTCCTGAGAGCCGGAAATGGGATCTATACTACCGTAATAATATATAGTAGTGATTACGGTAGTATAGATCCCGTTACTTATTAAGTGATCATTACAAACTATGCAGCTTTACCAAAAGTGTTCGTTAAATAAACTTTCTTGGTAATACTATATTGTTTCTAACATTATACGAAGCAAGATGCTTCTCCAAAATAATTAACTAGCATATTCTTCAAATGCATTAGGGAAAATTTATTTACATATTTCAGATTTTCGTTACATGTTTGTTTTAAAATTTCATATAGACATACATATTTGGCATTTTTAATCACATGAAAATCCTAGCTCTAATAATTACTACCATCAATGTTAATATAAGATAAATAAGAACATTTATCTGCTGATTTTAAAAATAAAATACAGCAGAACTCCCATCATTGGAATCAAAGCAATATAAGAATAGCAGCCATTTTGTTTCAATTGAAAGATGTGGATGGTAGTTCGCTGATCCGGAGAATTAGCTAGTTTTGGCGATATTCGCTCCATCGCTTCCACATTGTTATTTTCCTTTTCCCAACATCCATTCGGAGAATTGGTTCTCCAATAATTGCAGTTCTACTATTCCTCTAAAAAAAAATCTTTCACTTCGAACATTATATATTTTTGTAATTGTTACCTAATAATTGTAAGACCTAGATGAGCAACAAGCAGATAGTCAGCTGACGTACGCATAATGGTATAGAAGAATCAATCTAATTAGGGATCGATAAATTATTTGCCACTTCTATAATTTTGTTTTATTGAAAACTAGTTTCCAATGTTGCACATTCACCTTCAGTTCTAAAAACAAACAAAAATTCAATAATAAGCAATTTAAAATACAGTTTGGTATTATTATACATAATAAATTAATATTTTATGTAATTAAATATGTGTGATAATACCAAATTGTATTTTAAATTGCTTATTTTTGAAATTTTTTGTATTTTTAGAACTCAAGAAATCCTTTTTTTCAATTATTTTATCAATCCCTAAATAAACAGATAGAAATCTGTATAAAAATATTTTAATTAGTTTTGAAACTAAGCTGTTAATTTTGAAGAATACTGTATTAATGATTAAAAGTTGGCACCCGGATGATGGAATAGAAGGATCAATCTAATTAGGGATAGATAAATAAATAAGTGGAAAATAATTTATCAATCCCTAGTGATTAAATGCACTGATCCCTTATGGTTGGAACATTGAAATTGCTATTACGAATATAATCATACAATATATATTTCGTTCAATATATATGCATATATAAAAGGAGTAGCTTAGTGATAAGACACTGTGCTACCATGCTCCCGGTCCCGGTTTCGAGACCGGCTGTGGCAGATAATTATAATCTGGATCGGTGACCCTCCTGGGGATCACTCGGCCTCTATAAAGTGGGTACCCTTAATTGGGGGAAAACCTGGAGGTTGAGTGTGATCTTGGCCAAATCACCTCCTTGCACAACCGTTGGCTTAGAAACAGTACGGTCCTTACCAAGTACTGAACGCAAGAACCTTCATGGGTTATAGTGGTGCAGGTTTTTTTATATATACGAACTATAAATTAAAAATTTTAAATAAAAATCAACTAAAAATATGTTGACACTTTTAAAAGGAGAAATAACAAAAGTTATATTAAAAATGTCGCCGCATGTTGAAAGAGAAGAATTCCTTTTTTACTTTTTCTAGGTCACGAGGCTTGATTAAAAAATCTAAGTTTATCGTTTTCAACCATATTTAACAAAGATGAAAAAGTGTAATAATTTTAGTTTGCAAATATACTTTGCGGAACGAAGTGAAATATTTTATTTTTTTAAAGTTGAGTCTAGTGGAGAACTACCCATTTAATATTCTGCGATTAGCTTGTACATTTAAGAATATTTAGAAATGTTAGATGAAAGGGACATGCTTCCACTATCACTATAATAATTTCATGAAAAATAAATACAAGAATTAATACACCTGACCAGATATAAAAGTTTTTAATGGATCAGGTGCTGGATTCAATGTTGGCAATAATACGTTTCCTACTGTTTCATTTTTTAAATTCAATTCAAATGCATGTCAATATTGATATTCTTTATCCATTTCGCAAATAATAATTTTAGAATGTGATGAATATTCTATATTTGGTTCATATCCAAATGCACTACGATCGCGTTAATACACGTTGTATTTCCATCCGCTGTCGAATACTGTAAAACGTAAAATGTCCACTATGCGCGTATATTAGTTGACTACAGCGCAATCTATCTGATCCTGATATAGGTTCAGAGCTATATCGTCCCGAATACATAAATATATTGTGTTAATGTAGCATTTATCAGTCGAGTCGTTCAGAAGTTACACGATCATAAACATGTGCACCAACGATTATATATATTAAGATTTATTTACGCAAGAAAATCATCCATTCCCTTAAATTTTAAAATATAGTATATATATATATATATATATATATATATATATATATATATATATACTAGCTGACTTGTGCTGCGCTATTACTGGATTTGAATATATTGAAAAAGGCTTAAAATTTAAAAAAAAAAATTGTTATTTGGATAAAAATCGTTTCGCGTATTTTCTGTAAAGTTTGCTAATTGGCGCTTAAGCATTTTTCAAGAAACGACGTATATATATATATATTAAATTGTTTGAATAGTGGTTAAGAAATGTATAGGCACGACTTTATTCAGATTTTCGAATCTTAATTGTTTATTAAAATATTTTCAGGTTCTTGATGGTAAGTATGCATATATACACATGAATGATTCTATGAAGCGAATTTAAAAAACTTGAATGTAAATCTGTGTAGAACTTGCACTTAAAGCTGAAACTTAAGGTTTTTGCTGCCTCCCCAGATTTTTTCTCTTACTTTTTTTTTTTTAATTCCTCTCTCAAATCCTTAATTCCGGCTGGTCCGTATCGACCCGTGTACCCCTCCTTCCTTTTGAGGAGGTTGTCTGGAGGAAAAAAGGGCCCCAAAAAAGAAGTGTGTACCTTGGGCCAGAGCTCGGCAACCTCCGCGGTACTTTGCTTAATTGTTTTCTTCATTTAGAAGAGATTTACAGTGTGGGGGAGAGGAAGAGGGAGGGGACGTTTTTTAGTTATTTATATAGGACTAAAAGTAATCGTTTTATGTGGTTTTATGGAGCGATGAAAATATATTCAATTAAATATATGATCTTTTATTCCGAGAAATTCATGTTCAATTCAGCTTTGCAATAGGACGATTCCCTTTATTTAATTTATAAATGTAATTAATACCAAAAGAGATTTGAATTTCTTTGTAATATGCCTGTGCTTCGCTATGTAGATGATTTGATGTTTGATCCGGATGAGTATGATCTTTCCAAGAATTAAGTCTTAATATAAACATTATAAAACAAAAGAGGAAATCTGGTATTTAATAAAGTACATGTAATTAATTAATAAAGAACAAAATTACAAGTATAAGTAGTAAAAGTATTAATGGAAATGTTTGTTTTTAGAAGTTACAAGTTATCTATCGTCATTAGATAATAATAATAATTGTATCCAATTACTTTTTTATTTACTTTTTGTAATACACACATATATATATATATATATATATATATATATATATATGTATACGCAAACATGTGACTCATATGCTTGAAACAAAGATGCTTAATCAATCAATAATAAATCAAATCAACCCACCGTATCGATCTAAACAACGTCTATTTCTATCAATAACAATTACCTCTAACACAAAAATATCCAGCCCCAGACAAGTTTGGATAATTTCTGAGCAATTCATTTATTCATAGAACTTTTGTTCCAGAAATTTTTTTTTTTTTTTACATCCGCATGATGGTATAGAAGGATCAATCTAATTAGGGATTGGTAAATTATTTGCCGCTTCTATAATTTTGTTTTATTGAAAACTTCTTTCCAATGTTATATATTCATCTTCATTGAATTTTTGTGTTTTTAGAACAGAAGATGAATGTATAACATTCGAAACTAGTTTTCAATAAAACAAAATTATAGAAGTGGCAAATAATTTATCAATCCCTAAATTTTTTTTATATTCATTTCTTTCATATAGCTTATCCACGTCGCATTCTTTCTTGTCATTCTTTATTTTCCTTCCTTTATTATCGATCGTCCTCAGAATGGAGCTCACCAGGTGATGTGAATAAAACTGAGAACATACTTATTCCTGAAAAAAAAAACTGAGCAGGTGCTCAGGTCGTTGTGAATAAATAAAAGTTACACAATGAAATACTTAAATACTCAATTATTATTTGTTTAAAAACGATTTTCGTTCAAAAATAATTTTCTTTATTATTATTTTACAATTCTTTTAATTAATATCTTTTAAATCGGTTTTAAACAAATAATAATAGAGTATTTAAGTATTTCATTGTGTAACTTTTATTTATTCACATCGAACCAGAGCTTCTGCTCAGTTTTTAATGAGTACTTGCTCAGTTTTATTCACTTCACCTGACTATCTTTGACATCGATAATACTCCTGAAAGTTCATATCCTCCATATATTGGTATTTTCCAGAACGGTTTCCTCTTCCGTCCTATTTTAGGAACTGATACTTTCATAGTTCGCTGCATATTCATTGTGGTTAGGCGAACTTTAGAAGTTATTTTCTCTTTTGAAATAATAAAAATGTGCATTGCGGTCCATTAACTCACAAAGGGGCTCTTAAAGGGTTTCTTTTAAAAAGATGAGGAACTCACCGAATCGCATAATATGCTTTAGCGGACTGGAGGAAAACTAAATTATAACAATATTATACAACTTTTAAGATGTCTGAAATAATAAAAAAAAAACTGTCAAGTAAGTTATACAACATTTTAAACGATATTAAAAGAGTTAGAGGTTTTTTAATTTTTTTTTTCAAAGTATAAAAACTGTCTTGGCATGTGCTCTAAAAATAATATGTCAACAAGTATGGAGTCAATTTGTTACTACAAATTGATTAAGTTCTAATGATTTTATTTTAATGAAAACGAAAATTTAAAGAATAAACTGCGACATAGATTTTTTTGAGACCCAAGAGATAATCCTTACGTAGATTTTACTTAAAAATGCCTTGATCGTACGATTTGAAACTGATAGCCGTAATATTAAGCATACGAAGGATGGGCATACAAATTACAACTAATAATATTGACATAACTATTGTACTAATATACTTAATTAATTGTAAGAAAAAAAATAAAAATTTTAAGTATTGCAGAAATAATAATGTACTGGTTCCCTATATAACATAAATTATATAGAAAGAAAATTAAAGTAATTATTTACAATTAATTATTAGAAAAATAATATTGCATATTTAATGAACTTTAGAATTATAATAACAACGCAAGCCTGCAAATACTCTTACATTAACTTTCGATAATTGATTCTTTTGTATTTTTTAGCACTGAATTCGCAAATTACCATCATTTTTCGCAATCTGGAAAAAAATATAAATCGCAAATATGGAAGAAAATTCTTTTCACTGTCGGAGGATGAGGTGCCAGCTGGTAGAAGGTACTTCTATCTAAGCCTCGAACAAAGAAATTCTGAATTTTCTTTGGTCAGGTGTAAGTCTGAAACCAAATCATTTAGCTCAGACTGTGAAAAATACTATAATATTGCATAGAATGAGCCAAAGTAATGAATAAATTATAAGTGAATAACGTTTCGAGTCTATTTTGAAATCTCTTATTTACACAATTCAAAATTCCCGTTTGCGAAAAATCCTGACGTGATGGAAGAAAATCAGTTGGCATCGGCCTGATGGTATAGAAGGATCAATCAAATTAAGGATTGATAAATTATTTGCCACTTCTGTAATTTTGTTTTTATTGAAAACTAGTTTCGAATGTTATACATTCATCTTCAGTTCAAGTTTTAAATGGATTATATCAAACGTAAAAGTACTTTTTTCTTCTCGCTCTCTCGCACCATGGAAGTGAATAATGGTCATTTTTGGATTCAGCACTAAATAATATATAAGAATGATTTATCAAAAACTAAAAAGCACAACCATCGCAGGCTAATGTAATATAAGACATAATAATACTACTGAAGGGGCTTGAGGACAATGATAATTGAGGCCATAAAGACTTGATTTGTGGACAAATATCAACCAGGAAATTTATTCAGGAGTATAACACATAATAGAGAGTATATCTGTAAAAACTTCAGATTTTGAAAGTTTGTTCAGATGATTTGGATTTTTTTTTTTTTAATTTTCAATTTCTTGAAAAAAGGTTATTTGAAAAGGAAGCCATGCTAAGGGTTATATATATAGAGAATAATAATTATGAAATATACCTTGCTAGAAAGTAAGAATGTAATATAACTAAAGAACTTCATACGAGTACATCTAAGTGATATATGCAACTAGATAGAGATTTAATGAAACCAAAATTATAATCTTCGAAAAGCCAAGTGGAACCATAAATGGTTTACGGTTGGAAATAGCAGATCATTAGCAACTCTGTAATGGCCGTGAGTCCCATAGGATCGCTGTTGGGAACGCATGAAACTAGTTTGCAATATCTGTATCGATTAACCTTCACCAGAAACCGCTATGTACAATTTATGCTATTTGTATCATACATTTCAAACAATCTGTCTATCAATAATAAAATTAAAATAGACTAAGGTGGATTTCTGTGAACAGTAGACCTCGCGAACCGATTTAGGGATTTCTATTTTGTCACTTTGCATAAACCTCTTTCGTCCCTGTTCACATTCTCCTCTTGTAATATCGATGGCATTAAAATGGTGGGTTTATTTTTGTACTGAGACAAGTTAGAGCTTAAAAATCACGCGGAATATTAAATTCAATAACAGTTCTATATGAAGAATGTTTTTTGTTGCCTGCCACATAACTATAATTACTATACATAAAAAAAAAAAAATATTCAAACATTTTTGTTATAATAAACTTATATACGAGCATCCATACAAAAACAAATAACATGCCAAAAGAAAAATGTTGTTGAATGTTGAATGTGGAATGTGGACTAAGTGTAGAATGATAATTGAGATGAGATGAACTGCAGTGGACAACACATTAGCCCCATCACTGTTTGTAAAAGGCTCTATAATGGGAACGCCCGTCTGGTTAACATCTGTCCTCTCTACCCTAGTGTCGGATATACCTTATGGAATAATGTGCAAGACTATGGAGGCATATTTCATAATAATTATATAAAAGAGTTATATATTTAATCAATAATCAACAATGGCATGTCCTGAAAAAAAAAACACGTGAAGTGTTCTAATGATTTTTATGAATTTTTGAAAAAAATAGTTAAATATATAAAGAAAAAAAGAAATAGTAAACCAAGAATAAAATATTCTAAGGACAATTGTAACACTTTACATTTAAACTATTAAATTCGATATTTGTTTCGTAAAGGATATGTACAAGTGACACATCTATGGTATAAACATTATAACACTAATAATTTAGCTTTACTGGCATCAATATTTGACAAAAGCCTCTCCCATTGGAAGGAATTTTAATGGAGCTACAGCAAAGAAAAATGAGTATAAACTATCACTTCTTTCAAAATAATCAAATTAAATCAACACAGATAAAATTTAAAAACAAAAACCGGACCGCAAACAAATGAGAATCATTAAAGCACAAAATATAATATATGCAGTATTTGACATACCATTATGATATGCTGTCTTTTTGTTTTTCAAGCATATAGCGGCCTTTTCTACTTCTTCAAGAATACTATTTCCTGTAACATTTTAGAGAGGTTTGCTGTTTTCGTTTTAAGTCTCATCTTTGTATAACTGATATAATTTGGTGTACTATTTCTTATCTTTTGGTTATAGAGATTCCCTTTTGTTGAATTGATTATATTAATAATCTTCTGACTCTTTTATCCCCACCTTAGCATTGAAATCACAAAGCAATACTATGTTTTAGTCTTTTCTGGAAAAGACATACCAGTGATTTAATAACAATGTAGCTGTTATCTAAGTAGTTAATGTTCATAAATTTATATATTATGTAAAGAGGGAATGCACAACAGAGGTGGGTGTGCGATGCGGAACATGGCTGCAGAACTACAATCTGCCTTTAAGAAAGGCAATTCTTTCGATATATTCTTGGGCAAACGGGTATACAACGGTAAAGTTCTGCCGTAATGAATTATGTCTAAGTAGTTACGCAATAGTCGATTGGAAGAATAATCAACGAGAGATATGTGCAAGTGATTATTATGGAAGACAATAAAGAATGCGGGACATGTTGGAGTCTTATCTTTGCGAATTTATATGGAGGAGGAGTTATGAGAAGGATTGCTTGTTTCAAAAGATATTGGAGCACATTCCTGAATTTTATCCTCAGATTTAGATGTACCTATTGTTTTTGTTTAATTTTTTAGGTTATCTGTGAAAATACATATGTTTTCTTTTGAATAATGTGTAATTTATTTAAAATAAAATCATGATTAGTGCCTGTACTCGAAGGACAGTAATATTTCTACATCCCGATTTTAATATCAGTTTATCCATTCTTGAGGAAATAGGCTTAAATTCGGTGATATTTTGTTTCCTTTTTTTTTTTTTTAAATTAAATCGCCTCGGAATGCATAAATAAATTTCCTTCCCTAGTTTTTTCATATTTCGGAGAGACCAATGAGAACTCATTTCCTTTCTTTTAGAGTATGGTCTAAATATTATCATTGGTTATATGCACAGATTTAAATTATTTTATCTTTTAAAGTTAGGGTGAAATTGACCTTATCAACAAGAAATGTTCCCATGCAAACTTACATAGGATACGTGTACATAGGATTTAGGGAGAGGTAGATTGTAGGTGAGAATATGTAATCTTGAATTTAATAACTTTCATTATGACTGAGATCCTTTACCTTTACCTTTATAGAAGAGGAGGTAGAGTGATGTGGAGTAAGTACCGCCTTGGCTGGTAAATTATTATGGTGACCTTTAAGCTGGCAATGAAGCACCTCTCTTTTCATCACTCCATGACTATTCTTGCTTTATATTGCTCTCTGCCTTAGTTCATCTATTCAGAATTTTACTATTTCATTCTATTATGACTTTTCTCAATCAATCGGCCGCCATTCATAATCACAGGGCCAGATCTAGGGAGGGGAAGAGAGGGAGAGCAAAGCGGGCCCTTGCCCCGGGCAGCAGATTTTAGGGGGCGGCATTTCGTGCGAAATTTTATTTATTTATCTTTAAATATTTTTTTATGCACAATTTAAATTAATCCAAAAGAACAAATCTCAAATTTACGGCTTTGTGTTTGGTATCTTCCAAATTTGCATTTGCAATTGCATCTTCCGTATAGCAATTAATATTGGTATTTGGTATTCGTCTCGGAGTGCATGGATATTAATGTTGGAGTGCATATTAATCGCCTTGGAGTGTTATCAGGTAAGATTTGTTCCCCAAGATTTAGGTTTTTTTTTTTTAAACCTTGGAAAGTTTTTAGTGTTTTTTCTGGGTTCTTTAAAAATATATTCACTCCTAAATGCGTTAAACATATTTATCTGATTGGAAAATGAAAATTAGCATAATTAGATAAAAAATTGTTTGAAAATATACCTTGATGTGTTTTGTTTTTTCATTTTACACGCATTTACCAAACGTGCAGTGTAATATCTAATAAAAAGATATTCTCATGGCCAGGTATCCTTTATTTATGACCTTCGAGTGTTGAGACTGAAATTGACATTATTCAATAAATAATGTGATTAAACATGGATGGCGACAATTTTTAATTAATAATTTAATATTCTTGTTTATTAAATGTTGATCTATAATTAAAGTAATATTGAATTAAATGAAATATTTAAATGAACTGTATATAAAATAACCCTTAAGTACATTTTTATCACTATTCCTTATATTTTTCTAAGGGAATAATTTAAGAATTTGTTTATAGAATTTTACTGTTTTTATTTAGTATTTTAGGATTGATAAAGTGTGTATCCATAAATACAGCAATCATTTCAGACTATTGTAGAATAATATTCTGAACCTAAAGCCATGGATTGGGAAAAACAAGTTCCCAACCATTTGTGAAATTGAATTAAATTTGAAACATTTTACCTCCTTATCTCGTCGTTTGAATGAAAAAATCCTAATAAAAATACATTAGAAGTGATTATTAGTCTTTATTCTTCATTTAATTACGTTTCTAGTTTTGCAATTATAATCATATAATAATTATTACCGAACCCTTCCTCTAGATAACAAATAGAAAACAATTTTCGGATGTTCCTCAATGCTTTAATATATAGGTACTTATTTAGTGTATAAATAAATTAACATTATATATATATATATATATATATATATATATATATATATATATATATATATATATATATATATGTATATTTCAGGAAAACTGTAGCTAATTAATGTTGAGTGGCTTATAAGCTTATAAGGTTATATTATATTTTATTATTATAATGAATAATAATTGTAATTGCTATTGAATTTTAAACTAATATGCAATATAAAGAAGTAATACATTAGGAATAGTGGCCTTGGTAAATTGTATCCACTTTGAAATTATGAAATCTACTTTTCTATATAATAACAATAATGCCTTGTCCCACTCAACCCTATTGGACATTAACCTATATCAGCTATATTAACATTAACCTATATCAGCTATATTAACATTAACCTATATCAGCTATATTAACATTAACCTATATCAGCTATATTAACATTAACCTATATCAGCTATATTAACATTAACCTATATCAGCTATATTAACATTAACCTATATCAGCTATATTAACATTAACCTATATCAGCTATATTAACATTAACCTATATCAGCTATATTAACATTAACCTATATCAGCTATATTAACATTAACCTATATCAGCTATATTAACATTAACCTATATCAGCTATATTAACATTAACCTATATCAGCTATATTAACATTAACCTATATCAGCTATATTAACATTAACCTATATCAGCTATATTAACATTAACCTATATCAGCTATATTAACATTAACCTATATCAGCTATATTAACATTAACCTATATCAGCTATATTAACATTAACCTATATCAGCTATATTAACATTAACCTATATCAGCTATATTAACATTAACCTATATCAGCTATATTAACATTAACCTATATCAGCTATATTAACATTAACCTATATCAGCTATATTAACATTAACCTATATCAGCTATATTAACATTAACCTATATCAGCTATATTAACATTAACCTATATCAGCTATATTAACATTAACCTATATCAGCTATATTAACATTAACCTATATCAGCTATATTAACATTAACCTATATCAGCTATATTAACATTAACCTATATCAGCTATATTAACATTAACCTATATCAGCTATATTAACATTAACCTATATCAGCTATATTAACATTAACCTATATCAGCTATATTAACATTAACCTATATCAGCTATATTAACATTAACCTATATCAGCTATATTAACATTAACCTATATCAGCTATATTAACATTAACCTATATCAGCTATATTAACATTAACCTACCATATATCAGCTATATTAACATTAACCTATATCAGCTATATTAACATTAACCTATATCAGCTATATTAACATTAACCTATATCAGCTATATTAACATTAACCTATATCAGCTATATTAACATTAACCTATATCAGCTATATTAACATTAACCTATATCAGCTATATTAACATTAACCTATATCAGCTATATTAACATTAACCTATATCAGCTATATTAACATTAACCTATATCAGCTATATTAACATTAACCTATATCAGCTATATTAACATTAACCTATAGCCTAAATTCTTGTAAGTAATTGCATTAGCAATATTGTTTAGTATAATTTGTTTTCTCTTTTATTTATATTTTTAAAGCTAAGGAAATTTTTACATATATTTAAGAGAAAATACTTGCTAGTGACCATTGAGGCATTGGGCAAGTAAAACCTTTGTCAATTGGAGCCTTCCCTACTCAGCTAATTCCAATTATTCAACACGTGATTTATGTTTGAGGACTGATTTGGCACACAAGGTAAGTTGTTTTTAAAAATAATTTTCACTGTTTGTAATAAGCTTTTCGTGTAGTTTATTCTCCATAAGTCATTAATCCTAAACTTTCTAATTTGATAGGATTAATTGATCTTGTGATAAGAAAATGTCTATGCCTAATATGAGACAACAGAAGTTTTTCCACCAGTTGACGTCCGCATGATAATATAGAAGGATCAATCTAATTAGGGATTAATAAATTATTTGCCACTTCTATAATTTTGTTTTTATTGAAAACTAGTTTCGAATGTTATACATTCATCTTCAGTTCTAAAAATACAGGAAAATTCAAAAATCAGCAATTCAAAATACAGTTTGGTATAATAACACTGTTGGTAAAATACCAAACTGTATTTTGAAATGCTGATTTTTGATTTTTTCCTGTGTTTTTAGAATTGAAGATGAATATATAACATTCGAAACTAGTTTTCAATAAAAACAAAATTATAGAAGAGGCAAATAATTTATCAATACCTAATTAGAAGTTTCTCCTTTTATCGATATTTTTCTTAGAAACTTTTTTATAGTTTCTGTTTTTTTAAAGTTTACACATTTAACAGTAATTTTATTATTGCATAATGAATTTTCTTTTTTTATCAAGACTGAAATTACAGATATCTAGTCTATGTCGTATCAAAAATGACAAATTTAAGCAACACTTATTTAATATAAAAATTTAATTTATTTCATAATAAAAACTTTACTGAATCATTTTTATCCTTTTTGTTGAAAAAATATATATATATATATATATATATATATATATATATATATATGACCATATCACTTATAATATGATATAGAATACATATAGTACTATATAGATAGTAGAATAATATAGAATACATATAGTACTATTTCATTTAGGGCAACCCTTAAAGAACTGATGTAGAAAATTTTTGAAAATACTATTTTAAAAACATTAGCGATAGCATTATTTAAAAAAATTATTAACATTTCAAAAGACTAAAAATTATAGAGTTCAAAAAAAATATAATCTGGCTCTTTCATATATTTATAAGAATCCTTTAATTAAGGAATGCTTTAACTACTTTGGGCGACGGGATTAAGCATAAGCACATGCTTCGACAGATATTTATAAGATTATATTTGAAATAATATTTATATTTGAATTGTTAAGCTGTTCCTTTTATATTTTAGTTGACTAGTTTTAAATCTTATCATATATGATTAGATTTGTTTATTATTTTAATTTTTGTTTTTTTGTTATTATTTTATTTTGTTATTCTGCTGTTGTCATAGTGTTGGATACTACTGGAACATTATTCTATAAGATAATAAAAGTTGAAATCATTTGATAAAAGGTTGATTTATAAGGTTTATATTCAAACAGAGAAGATTCGAATATCTTTTCCTAAATTAACGAAATGGATTAAGAAACTTGCTGCCATCTGGATGCTATTATTCCCAATATTAGATGTAATTTCGCTTCACATGTTGGTTTTTATGACGCCACATTATTTAAATAATTTTCATTAGTTAATGGCCCAATTTAAACAAGAATTTCGCTTATATTTTGTATTAAAACACACCTTTTACTGTTTACGCAATAAAAGTTTATTAGGTAATTAGCAAAGAGCACTGGCGAGACATTAAAAGTTATCTTTTAGAGCTTTGAAGATAATAAGGAAAGCTCTAAGGTTAACTTTACATAATTTCTAATTGAAATCTACGTTAAAAAGATTTAGTTCTGATCTGGTTATGGCCATATCTTGACTATCTTTGATTACAGCATCATTTCTTACATGAACATAGTTTTTCTTATAAATCTTCTGATTTGATTATAGTAATATCTAAACAAATATTGTAATCTCTCAAATGGCACTTAAAACCAATCGGCCAGTTATGTTTCCACCAATATTATAAAATATAATAAAAATAGTGTGGATGTTGCTCCAGAATTTTTTTCCTTTGTTTTAAAATTGTCTGAAGAGAAAAAAACGTGTATAAAAAGAATATTTAATCAGAATATGCAAGAATATTGTGCATAGTTTTTAAGCACATCACACGCAGAAAAATAAAATAAAAGTATAATCTTCCGCAAAGACGCAATGGAGTGTGAGATTGACAGTGCTCTTTATCCCCGCATCTTCGCGTGCAGCTTCCTATGCGCGCATGCGCACAACAGCTGTAACAGTGATGCGCTCAAATTATTGTATTTTTTTCATGAACTGGGTATGGTTACTTACATTGATCTTACTGACTATTAATCCAGGCGCGATAGTTTATTTTTTTAAATGAATTGCCACGGAACTTTCTCAACATAATAATCAGGAGAAAAATTGTAGAAACAAATGTTTCATGTTTTAGATAAAATCGGTATATAGCAACATGGTGAAAAAAATTCATAAAGAGGCCGAAAACTGTTTTTCAGGTTTAAGATATGAAATTTTCTTTTTAAGAAAAAAAAAAATGTACGTAATAGCGTTCAAAAATACGAAAAAAATAAATTTTTTAACAAGTGAAGTCTGTCAACATTTAGCAAAAATAAAAATAATAATTAAAAACCACGAAATATGGCCATTTTTGGACATATTTTTATATGACTTGTAGCTATCGCAGGAACTTGTTTTGTGCCTTAAATTGTGGCTTTTGTTATTGCCTATTTATATCAAAAATTGTATACCAAAAAATTAATAACTTTTTTCGGAAATTCAGAAAATGTAAAAACAGGTGTTCTCGAAAAAAGAAGCGAACCAAGGGTCAAAATGGTCCTAAAGCCGTTTTTCAAAACGCTATTTGTCAATTTTTTTAAGACTATCTACTTTCCAGTGCTCTATGCCCTTCGTCACTTCTCCTACTCTACCTCACCACTCTTGGCCGGAGCGAGAGAGAGCCCTATATGTTCCAACACGTTTAGGCATTAAGTCGAACCTCATTTATATTTGATGAAAATATGGTTGTATAATAACTCCTTGGGAAAAAATATCATTATAGCACTTGGAAAAATGCCTCTAGTACCATTTTGATCCTTGTTCAACCTTTATTCGAGAACACCAGTTTTTACATTTTCTCAATTCGGGAAAAGTTATTATATATATTTTTTTTTTCATGATATTTGTATTTTAGATAGGCAATCACAAGATCCACTATTTAAACCCGGAACCAAGTTCCTGGGATAATTATAAGCCCTGTAATAAAATATTCAAACGGTTTTATATCGCGGTTTTTAATTTTTTTTTGTGAAATGTTGTTGACCGACTCGAATTGTTTAAAACTAATTTTTTTCATATTTTGAACGCTATCACTTACTATTTTTTTTATTTTTCTTAAAAGAAAAATTTTCACATCTGAAACCTAAAAAAAAAAAATTGGGATATTTTTCGAATTTTTTTCACCATGTTGCTACATACCAATTTTATCTAAAATATATGCAATTTGTTTCTGCTCTTTTCCTACTAATTATCATGTTTTGAAATTTGTTTCAAAAAATGAATATATTTACTCTTTCGCGCCTGGACTATATTGTACAAGTATTAAGAAATAATTAAAGAAGAAAGAACTCAATGTATTGAATGTTATTGATCATATCAAGTGGAAATGGGGGTTGAAATTCCACGGTTACTATAAGCGAGCCTCCACTGGCTTCCATTGTAAGTGGGAATCTGTATAGAGCAGCAAACGGGTGACCCTTCCTTGGCTCAGACAGTGAAGACGGTTTGAGATCTTGCTCGTTCTAAAATATATTGTTTATAATTCAAACTCGGTCATACAAGGGTCAGAAGTTCATTAACAATAAAGAATCCAGAGTACGTTGTTCTAGAATGGTTCGAACTATTACCTTATCTAGATTGTAGTCTTTTGTTTCAGAATTTGAAATGAAACTTTTTACTTTTAAACAATTATCGTTCTTAAAATCAATGCCCAGTTTTGTGATAATTTCGAATTTGAATGACCAGGAACCTCTACACTAATTTCTGCAACGTGGAAGTTGATGTCACCGGATATTGCAGGTTGGCCAACTCATCTCCGCTACAATTCGGAAGTCTATTTTAGGCCCCCAATTGTGGCATTTCTGCTTCATCAATGAGTCGCCCCTTCATTGAGGTCTCTGCCTCATTTGGCTAAAATTTCCTTAAATTATTGTTCGTGTATGAATACGAGCATAAAATGCAATAAAACCGTGTATTCAAAATTACAGGAGTTATACAATATTTAAACTATTAAATTTTGTATAATATTTTCTTCTATAATATATAATTGCTTCAGTATTGTTGTAGACTTTCAATATTCCTAGAATTCGGATATTCCATATTCCTGGATCCTATTTCATAATAAAGTATAAAAGTTAAAGCAAAAGTGAGAAAAGTTCATGGTGAGAGGTTACAAGTTACTTATTGTCATTAGATAATGTGTATTTTATGCATTTTTTTTCTAATTAAATGTTTTTTAATATACCTTTTTTAAATGTTAACGTGGATCAACATCATAATAGTTTTTAACAATATATAACGTCTTGTACTTTACTTTATAGACACCCTCTGTTTTATGTAAAAGTACAAGTTAGCATTTGCCATAACTAATACTGTAAAATGTTAAAATACGATAATATATAAAATAGTTATATTAAAAATAGTAAATAAAAAAAAAAACATTTAATATAATTTTTATTATCTAAAGACGATAAGTAACCTGTAACCTCTTAAAATAAATCTTCCCACTAATATTTTTACCGCATATACTTGTACTTTTGTACTTTATTATGAAATAGGGCCTTGGTCAGGTTCTTATGGTTATTTATTGTAGAAATAAATCAACTTCGTCTGACACGATAAAAGAAAACAAATTTAAAAAAATAAATATATATTGTCGTATATTAATTCAATGGGAACTCTATTAACATTGTTATGTGTTTAACAATAATATATTATTGTAATTAAGTTATAGAAGTGACAAGAAAAAGGTGACCCGAAGTATGTTGGTTAGTTGAGGTATGTTGGTATGTTGGTATGAGATATGTTGGTATTCACTCGATACCAATCACTTCCCATCTTTGTATACCTTTGACATATATCATTCCTTTGGCATATATCATTCCTTTGACGTTCTATCTATATCAAATATTTTTCAATGTAAATTAATGTTTGTATGCTCCCTTTCCTTTCCATTTAAATACCGTTTCCTTTTCTTTCCGTAGCTTTTTATTTACATAGATATCCGTTCAGTTTCGAGGAAAACATATCGACGTCGTTTTTTTTTAAAAAAAGGCAACAGAGCCATTTACCAAACTTAACATGAAATACATGAAATGATTTTTCTCCAATCAGGGATTGATAAATTATTTGCCACTTCTATAATTTTGAAAGACTCAAGACTGAGCAATTCTAAATTTGATTCTATCTCCAAACAGGCCATAACAGAACTGAGGAATGCAGAACCGAAAGAGGACATCTATTTATTTTCTACAAAATTATAGAAGTGGCATATAATTTACCAATCCCTAATTAGATTGATCCTTCTATAACATCATGCGGATGTCCACTGATTTTTCTCTAAATACTATACAATTTTTTTAATTGTATTCTCTCTCTCTCTCTCTCTCTCTCTCTCTCTATATATATATATATATATATATATATATATATATATATATATATATATATATATATATATATATATTATACAGTGGAGCGTCGATTATCCGAACGTCAGTTATCCGAACGTTCAATTATCGGAACAATTTTTTTTTTTTTTTATGTGCGTAATTTTAATTAATTGGTCATGTAAATTACTTATTGGTATTGTTAAAATTATTGTTATTTTGAATAAAATTAAACGAAAAATAAAATTATTTTTCCCGAGACGTCTATAAAAGAAGCCATCCTTAATTATTTCTCAGAAACTGCTTCGTTAAATAGTATTTGTATCTGGCTCATAAGTGTGTGTGTGCGAGTACGTGAATTTCGATTATTCGAACTTTTGATTATCCGAACCACCACTGACAACATTAGTTCGGATAATCGACGCTCTACTGTATATATATATATATATATATATATATATATATATATATATATATATATATATATATATCGTCGTTTTTTTGAAAAATACGTAAGCGCCATTTAGCAAACTTTTCAGAAAATACGTGAACGATTCTTCTCCAAAAAACAATTTTCTTTTCTTTGTTTTTTAAACTTTATTGTTTATTGTATACAGTAGGAGTTTATTAAGTTGGCAAAACCTTTATAATTACAATATATTTATAAGACTTCTAGCACTGGTTAAGACCAGAGTGACTACTGAGAGTCGTCGGTATTTGATGCTTACGCCATCTATAGTCGATTTTTAGACCATTTTCAATTTTTTTTTTGCATATCGTGGGCTGGAATCTATTGAGGTGGTGTTTACGACTCATAATAAATTGAAACCTAAATATAGAATTTTTGGCGCTTAAGCCTTTTTCAAAAAATTACGTCGATATATTTTACGGACTGGTTGAAAGGTCATGGAAATGCTATGGGCAATGGGCACAAACATACTTTCTCGTTCTTTCTCAGTTACTCACCGGACAAGGCCAAATTCAATTTAAAAATTGACGGCGAAAAATTAATTTAATTGTTGAGGCAAAATACGGCCCCTTACGACTTCGGAAACAATAAATACAACGATAAACCAGAAATTCACATCCACCAAAAACTATACTACATTTATCTCGATTACTCAAAAATAATACCTCATCCTCGGGAAACATAAGTGAATTCTCCCGTTTCCTCCAGAATATTCCGGGACCTTTCTTAATCTATGTAGATGGATCTAAATCCTCCGAACTACATCTTTCGTTATCCACAGCTCAACTCACAAAATAAAACTAAATAAATTATGCAGGATATATACAGCCGATTTCCGTGCAATTGCCTCAGCACTCCACTTCTGAATATCGAAATCTCCAGCAACCATATTTTTTTATATAAACCAAATTTATTTGTTATTAAACTCCTTCTGATATTATTAAAGTAATAATGTTTCGGCATACTTGCGATAGATTCATTTAGTCGATATTTATACATTACATAAACAATTTTGAGACTAAATATTTCGGTTTGATACGATAATGCGTTTATTATATAATTTTAAAAATATATATTTAAATCTTAATTAGTAACTGTCACAGAAGAGAAACACAGCAGCACTCTTCTCGGGCAAGATTCACTGAAGATCTCTCATCCAGCTCCTTTTTATATCAATTATAGCCATGTATTTTATATGTCTCCTGTTACGTAATTGTAATTTAAGATGGAAGAGAAGACAGTGTCCGTATGTGGTGGTAGATTGGTGTAGAATTTTCTTACTAACATAGCATGTCGCTTCTGTTATTAGTTTTAATATTTTAGATTGAAAAGATTGTCGTTTTTTTTTTAAAAAACAGCAACATTAAAACATGCTTATCATGCCGGTCGTTACGGTCATAACATGACCGTAACAACAGGGCGCTACTAGACTGCAAAGGAGGTTATGAAATAATATAATTATTATTTATAAAATAATATTTTTATTAGCCATAAATCGTTATAAATTAAAAAGATTTACAATTTTTTTTAAAGAGAGATGAATAAAAAAAAAAAAAAGAGTAAAATTCATAGCAACTATTTCCTCTCACTCACTCTCCTCTCCTCTAGAAAAAGATTAAGAGTTAACCAGATTTTTTATTTGGAAAATTCGAATTATAAGACGTTTACCGTACTTGGAATAAGAAAATAAATACGAATTATTAATGCTTTGGTTTTATAGGGATTAAAGGGGGATTTTAAAGGAACCAGAGAATTCATACGAATTATCGGGATGTACGGAATACCGGGAGATGTATTATCTAGATACTACTGTAATATATAATATAGTTTAAAATGTCGGTATGACCGATATATCGTTGTAAAGTCGATACTTTATATATATAATATTTCGTTTTTTCATTAATTCTAGATTTGAATCAGTAATGATTTTACCTGCATATAGTATTATTATGAGAGTTTTTCATTAATTTCAGCAAATTTTTATAAGTGATCTTAGTTTCCTTCGTTAGTTTCAGTTGTTATATTTTTGATATTTTTTAATAGTTATTCTATTAGATTTACTGATTTGAGGGTTGAGTTTTTGTAATTTTTTACTTTTCAATTTTATCTAAAAAAATTCTGCAATGATTTTAGAAGTTTTATTTTAGTTTTGCGAGTTTTTTAAAGATTTTTTTTCCGATGATTATAGATATCTTTTTAGATTATTGATATCTTTTTAGATTATAGATATCTTTCTTAAGCTATTTTTAGTAGTTTTTTTATTTATGATAGCCTTTTTTTCAATATCAGTCAGATATTTTTGTCAACTTCCAACAGCTAAATACACATCGTACTATAAGCGAAATATATTTTCGTACTATTTTTTAATTGATTTTAGCGTTTATTTTTAGAAATTTATCGGTTGTTCTTTTTATTCAAAATATTGTTCATTCATGATTTTATTGATTTAAGCATGTTTTTTAATTTTTTTTTTTTTCTTTGATTCCAAATGATTATCATAAGTGATGTTTCATTCGATTTTGATTATTGATTTTAGCGTTTGTTTTTCATTTTTAACTTTTTAATAGTTATATATATATATATATATATATATATATATATATATATATATATATATATATATATATATAAATAGTTATATATATATATATATATATATATATATATATATATATATATATATATATATATATATATATATATATATATATATATATATATATATATCCGATACATCGGATGTTAAGATATCGATAGAAAATATCGGTTTTTCAAATCCGATATATCGATATATCGCGTTTCGTTATTCCAACCCAAAGGTTAGCCCAGTCGCTCTCAAAGGTATTGTGAGTAAGGGTGGCTTCATCCTAATTTTCGACGAAAATATCTTCTAGGTACCTTCTTATTCCATTCCTTAAGAGTCAGTAAACCTTCCGATATTCTTGACCTCCTTACCCTACGTTATTCCATTCATCTCCTAAATACAAGATCTCAAGCTACTGATTTGTATATTCCCTCCCCCCCTCCCCCCCCCCCATAGAACTGCTTTCTTTGAAAAATCCTTTTTCATTCGTGCTACCCCGTCTTGGAATTTCTTACCCATCTCCATTCGTCAACCTTCCTCCCTAACCTCATTTAATAAACACCATTTAATTCTCCATCTCCTGAATGATCAATCTTCCGCGTGCATGCAAAGAATAAATAACTATGCAAATCTGAGTAAATATGTTCATAAGTATATATATTGTTATTTTTGTATTTTATTTTTATAAATAATTGTTAATTGATTTATAGTTAGTAATATAAATGATTTACCACAGTGAAGTCAGCCAAATGATACCTTAATTTGTTCATTTACATTATTCTTAGGAGACTGACTTTCCTAGAATAAAGATTATTTTTTCATTCATTCATTCATTCATTCATTTCACAAAATATGTCTTCACAAACAAAATATGTATTGTTTGTTGTTTGTTTGATTTACCCAGATTAGGAACATATTTAGAAGAAAAAAAATAATACAAAAAAAAAAAACAATTATAATAATAATAAAAATATGGGGTAAAATGTCCACAACAAGCTGGGTCAACGAAGTAAAAAAGGATTTAGAAATAAACAATATACAAACAGAAAATATATACAACAGAGAAGCCTTTCGGGAAAAAATATTGAAAATGGAAGGATCCCAAAGCAGGTAGCTAAGAAGACTGGTTTAAAATGGTCTAACAACAGGAAGAAGAAACATAGTGAACAGATGAACGCATACAGGAAAAAAAAGAAAGGAACAAGAAATTAGGAATTGAAATTGGAACGTGGTCCTCAGATGGCCTATTCGCAGCAAAATAATAAATAAAATAAAATAATTAAAACATAAATGCAAATGCATAAATATGTAAATTCAAATATGTTTTGTTTCCTCTACTGATTAAATTAATTTTACACCATTAAATGATTTATATACTATTTGGTTATATTAGGCTTTTATATTATAATTTAGAATCACAATCATACAATTATATATCAATTGTAAAAATCATATACTAATTAAATCATAAAAAAATTATATATTAAATTTTAAAAATTTAATTGGTTATATTATATTTATTTATAATATTTATATGAATATTATTAGGTTATACTAGGCTATTTTATATTATTGAGGCTATTTTTTTTATTAAAATATTAACAATTATACACTAACTATTATTGTACACTAATTTATATTTATTGTACATGGGCAAATAAATAAAATAAATAATAAATTAAATATAATAATTATAAATTAAAAAGTTGAGAGAAATAACTCAAATTCGTACAAAATTTTCAACAGAATGTATGTTGAAAATTTTGTGACACCACCAGGCATTAGAAGTACAAAGGATGACAGGCAACACTTTTTTTCTCTTCAACTCTAACACTCTAACACTGAAGGACTTGGCTAAGGGTTGGGACCCTCTCTCCTATTGTAAAGGAAGAGTTGCAGGTAGAATGATTCGACCCCAAAATTCAATAGAGTTTTCCTTTTCTGACAATTACAAAAAATGCCATCGGGGTCCGGAGGAGTGTTATAATAAAATTAACACGAATCATGATTAGGTTTTTCATGATTATATTTCACATAAATTCGATTTAATAATATTTGAATATTATTCAAACAGTTTAATTTTATATCATTCGTATTCCCTATTCCCCGTAGGTGTTTCAAGTTTCTTGAGGTCAGTATAGAGGAGAAGATCAGTAGAGAATTAATTGTTTGGAGTGTTGAGCGTAGAGGCATCCAATAGGTAGAGATAGGGAAGGATTCGATGGATCCAGCAAAACCTATTTAGAACTCTCATTAGTGGATTCCGACCCGCTAAATCCATCCAACAAGCTCAGTTCGTCTGCTTAAAAATAGCTCGTTAGTCGACTCCCTACTAGAAAGATTGTTGGCATCAAATAATTTTTTGTTAGAATAAATTAAAAATAATTTTATTCGAAATAAAAAAAAAACATATAAATTAATTGTTTTATTAACTCTTCTTTTGGAGGTATAATGACCAACCAACAGATTATTTATGCAGAGTCTATCACAAGCAGATGACAATATTCAAGGAGTCGAATGCCCTACTCAAGTTCACAAAAAAATTGTTACTATCAAATCCTAATATGTTTTTTATTTTTATTTTTCCTGAAGAACCAAGAAGAAGAAATTTCTAAATTATTCTTCTTGAAGCCCATTACTATTATACATGAAAATTTAAAAAAAAAATAAAACCAACGATATATCGTTTTTCTGCTGGAATAAAAGTTCCAACTTCACCAACAGTTGCCCTAAGGAACACTCTTTAGGAACTGTACTTTGTCACTGACATAGTGATAAATTAATTTCATGTAGAATTATGACAAGTTCAGTTTTGAAAACTGGATAATTTTTTTTTTTTAATACGAGATGTGTAGGTCTTTAAACTTTTTATTAAAAAATAATACTATTAAATTTAGAAAAATTGAAATAATTATAAGTACTCAGGACAGAATAAAGGGCGTTAAACTACAAGACAAATTTTAAATTAAAAAAAAAAATAACAGTATTATTTTTTAATAAACTGCTTGAAGGCCTCATTCCTACACATTTCAAATTAAAAAAAAAATTATCCATAGTTTTAGCCACAATTCCACATGTAGTTAAACTATGTCAGTGAAGAAGTACAGTTCCTAAAGAGTGTTCCTCGGGGTAAAACTATTAGGAGGTGAAGTTGGAGCTTTATACCGGATATTGGTGGAAAGTTTAAGCCAAGTGAAAAATTTAAAATATTGAAAAGACATAATTATTATTTTACTTTAAATTGATTTCGTTTTTCCACAATTTAGATTAAGCGTCATTTCCTACTAGGAAATTTAACGTAGAACACGAATACCTGATCAGATTTTAATTTACCCTTCCAGAAGAAAGGTTTTTATTTAAAAAAAGTTGTTCTTGAGGAAAAAGAAAAATGTCCATTTTCTCCCAGATAAAAAACATTTTGGGATTTGAATTGATTACAATTTCTTTGTGCACTTGAATAGGGCATTGGACCCCATGAATATTGTTATCTGCTTGTGATACACTCTGTATATTTTTTTGGTCAAGTGATGTCATTAGAAAGATATTTTTATATTGCGCTAACACAGCTATGAGTTCATCCAGCATGACTTTGTTGAATTAAAATAACATATGTCCTAGGCTGCTCCATAAGAATAACATAATTGTCTAGACTGCATATGGGTATATCTACCTATAATGTAAAATTATATTGATCACTTCTGTATTACGGTTGGAGAGAGCGATGTTAAAATAAAAAAAAAATAAAAAAAAATCTTTGACTCCGTTTCAAATAGCGCCGGTCTTCTGAACAGTTGAAAAAAAAAAATACGTTACAGTAAAAAAAAATTTAATTGAAATGCGATCAATAAAAATTACTTGTAATTTTGAAACGAGAGAATTACAATTGGTACATCTACCAAAAGAAAATCATTAATGTAAACATAATGTGAACTTTAAGTTGTACATAAACTAAAAATAAAATGTTTTTTTCTTTCAAATCTAAAAATGTTATGAATACAAGTTTAAAAAAAAAAAACTTGTAAGTTAACTGTTTTGAAAATTTAATTTTTAGCTGGTATAGTAATTAATGTACTAGTAATAAAATCAAAAATATTTCTATTCGAAAATTAATGCTCAATGAAATCGTTTTGGTTTATTATCATAAATTTTACGAAAACAGATAAGCTAATATCTTTTTTCATGAAATTCAATTAATAGTTTAATAAGCTCATTAATTTCTTCACGTGAATTTGATTTGTATACCTGTATATCACCAACGTACGAATGCCGAAGAAACAGACAATTACAAGCAGCAGTCGTTGTTACTGGGATAGGTGTGAGATTGATTTGTCGTTTCCACACTTCCATTGACGCGCGTTGTAGCTGACAGTTAGTGGGCGGCGATCGCAGGGAAAAGTAACAATGTCCAAAAAATGACGATCAAAGCCTGGCGAAACTTAAAAACTAACGCCAACTATTTATTATCTCGCGCTAATCCGTAAACGGTATAAATAAGTTATCTAAAAAACAAACCACTTTCTATTGTTTCATTAAAACAAACAAAAAAAGCAACTAGAATTTAGGAGAAAAAAAAATAATGCTATTTTCAATAACAAAAAACTAAAATTAAAATCCGGCCCGGAATACCAATCTATAATGGGGAGAGCTTTGCTATAAAAAATAATTATAAAAAAAAACCCAAATCTCAGACCCTTTTTCAAATAGCGCCAGTATACTGGGCACTTGATAAATGATTGTTATAGGAAAAAAAAAAATATGTTGATTGAAATGGGATGCATAAACTCCATTTACTCTCCTTTTATTAAAACAGACATAAATAAACTAAGCCTTTTTTTAGTAACAAAAAAACTAAAATTAAAAGGGAACGGCTCAAACAATTAGCGAGAATCACTTTTATTAAAGTTTTTAAATTTTAAAAAGTCTAGAGGTTATGTAATTTATGGCATCGTATTTAATTAAATTACATTTTCGTGGCCCAATATAAGTTTTAACACACGAATTTCTCTTAAAAAGAACATTTGTTTCATTTCAATATTCATTTCATTCATAAATAAATAAATAAATATCTATAAATATCACCAATAATCCAATCTTAAATTTATTCCCATCCATAACAGAAAAACAATTACTTACCGGAATTACTAGAAAAACCCCAACCCTTAAGCCGTTTACATATAAACACCCCACCTTTCTTCCATTACAGTCATATCCATTATTAATTCGGTGCGAAAAGAAATCAATGTAACGTTTTCTGTTTGATATAGTTTACAATACTTGGTGAGTACCAACATGCATTTCATCTCTTGTCTTAATTAAATTCATATTTCATAAATGTTTTATAATACTAATTTATATTACATTTAATTTAATATGTATAATAATACAAAACTATATTTTAAATACCTTATTTTTGAATTTTTTGTGTGTTTTTAGAATAGAAGATAAAAACAAAATTATAGAAGTTGCAAATAATTTATCAATCCCTAATTAGATTGATCCTTCTTTCTATACTATTATACGTTACGTCAATAAACTAATTCTTTAATAGATATATCTATATATTAGATATTAACAAATATATCTACCAAAACGGACTTACTCCGTTCGACCCTCGAACTATCTACAGTAACTGAATATATCAAAATGGAAGCTTATCAAGTTTTTTATTTAATTTATTTGTTTACACTGTCTTAAATTACTGCTGCTGTCACTGTTGTTACATCTATTGTTACATGTTTTTTTTCGTATTAGGGATTGATAAATTATTTGCCACTTCTATAAATTTGTTGTATTGAAAACTAGTTTCGAATGTTATACATTCATCTTCAGTTCTAAAAACACACAAAAAATAAAAAAAATAAGCAATTCAAAATAGAGTTTGGTATTATTATACATATTAAATTAGATGTAATATAAATCATTATTATAAAACATTTATGAAATATGAATTTGATTAAGATAAGAAATCAAATACATGTTAGTACTCACCAAGGTTTAAATGGATTATTTCAAACAGAAACGTTTGTACTGGTTTCTTCTCGCATTGAACTAACAATGAAGAAAAGGTAGGTAGTATGTTTTTAGGTAAACGGTTTAAGCCTCAGAGTTTTTCCATTAATGCCGGTGAGTTTTTTCTGTTATAGATGGGAATAAATTTGAGATTGGACCATTGGAGATATTTATTTGGCCATTTAAGCTGAAATATGGATTGGATTTGTAGGATTTTATTATTGCCACAAATTTATAGAAGTGGCAAATAATTTATCAATTCCTAATTAGATTGATCCTTCTCTTCCATCATGCGGATTTCAACTGAGGAATTCTATCTCTGATTTCGAAAAGATAGAACCGAAAATAGATTATAATACTCTTAAAATCTGCTTAAAGCAATTTAGAGTTGAGACTGTTTTCAACATGATGTATTAATTTATCTCCTGATTCTTTGATGAATTTTTGTTTTGTTTTTCTTAGTCCTGATGATGGCCTAAAACTTAGGCCAATACGTCGGCACACAATATAAGTTTTTTTTTTGTGTGTTTATTCATTGACCACCCCCCCGACCAAGCTTTTCCTATATATATTTTCCACGGTCAACCATATTCTCACCATTTGATGTAATTAATTAATTTGAATTAATTAATCTCAGGAGCGTGCACTTCCTCTAATATGCATACACCATCCTTGGTATTGCTGGTAATATTAGATTTCCTAGACAAGCTATTAACACATTGCGGTTAAACAGAGAGAGAGACACTCTCGGATATAACGTGAGGTAGACCCCTTCAAAGGCGCGCTACAGAGGCACATTAATGAGATCGCAGAGAGATGTGTTTGGATTGGCACCTCATATCGGCGGCTCTTCGCGCTGTCTTAGTATTGTATCTTGTTATTCTATGTTCCGATATCTCACCATATAATATTTATAAAATCTGGTGCGATGCGCGCTTCAGATACTTACATCCTTATACCTATTACCCGCGATTGTGGCAGCTTGCATTGTTTTTGCATTATTTTTAATTAAAAAATATTTATCAATAAATATAAAAACAGTCCGTTTTACCTATACCAATAAGTTTAGAACGGAATTATAAGTGTATATTAAGATCAGTATGGCTGATTTAATGAATGTCTCAATAAAGATAATAATAAATTATTTATTGTTATGAATACAAAAAATAGTATTGTGTTAAAAGTATAAATTGTGTATCTGAATTGTTTAAAACAAAAATTTTTGTAGCATGCTAATAAACCTCTATGGGTAGATGCATTTGTAAAATAAATAAATTATTTTTAATGTTTTGATAATATTATTTGTATACCAGCTAGGTATGAGTATCAATGTGTAATCGAAACATCATTATTCATGTTTATAATATTATTTTCTATTAGAAAACAATTGGAAGATTCCAAAACACAAAGTCTTAAGTCTCTAAAATACCGGAAACCAAATAACCAGTCAACGTTTCGCCAATTGAGGCATCATCAGAACGTACACGTAAGATCAAAAATAGCACATCTCACATCGACCGTCCAAAAAGACTGATGCGTCTTTATCAAAGCTGTTATGTTACTTCCATTTACCTTCAGTATGTGACTGGATGTCTTGGAGTGATATGCTGTCTCTGGTTGATGCACCAGACTCTAAGACATCCAATCACATACTGAAGGCAAAGGGAAGTAACATAACAACAGCTGATAAGCTGTTATATTCAAACAGCCGATCTACAAAAAACAGCAAACACACATAGAATGCAACCAAAAAAGGCCTGAACAAAAATATACATATACATATAAATAATAAATATTAAAGACCATGTAAAACTAGGAGACTTCAATTCAGTTTTTTTTTTTCAAAAATGTTTCTTTATTATACTTAAACTCTTAAGGAGTTTGTACTGTTTTATTGAAATACTGTAACAATTTGAATGATTAAATGATCAAACAATTAAAATTAATTTTCTTTTTAAACCAAAAAGGTAAGTTGTTGACGTTTTATCAGGGAGTTGTGGAACAGCGCTAAAACTAAATAGGCATACTTTAAAGGCGTCTGAAGTAAGATTCCACTTTTCCTTATTATGTCATCCTCAATCATAATGAACGATGTACGAAAAACAATTAATGCAAATGTACGTGAATGAAATTAAATATTTTATTAGAGGGTACATACGGAAAAGTAAAAAAAAAACTAATGCTTTTAGTGTTACATTACGAGGGACTTTTAATGAAGCAAACTTGATGCTGCTTTGCAAGAATAAAGTTCCATTTCAAACTTGCTTGTTGATCTTTACGGCTTTAGAGCGGCGGGGGGGGGAGGGGTGGGAGAGGAGGGGGGAAGGAGGAAGGAGGAGGTGTGAGTCAACCAAACTTGGTTTTCCTTCCTTTAAAACATCAGTTAACAAGTTTTACCTTTATCTATTGCTAAAGTTGAACTGTTCCATCGGACAGATATGTTTATTTTATATTAGCCTCCATTGGATAGGAAGATAACTGGATCATAAAAAGATCTTTCCTAAATATTTTTCGGATGTAATTGTTTATTATTAATATTGAAATGTTTTACAAAAGAAGAAAAAAAAACGTGAGCAGCAGAACTCCGTCATTAAAGTTGTATTTTCACTAATATTATAAAAATATTATAAAGCGGGGGAGTGAGAAAAAAGTTGAGACCCACAAAAGACAGTTCCCTAACATACCGAAATTTACCCATACTTTTATTATATTGTTCTGCCTCTCCGCTGACCTTCGATACAGAAAGCCCTACATACCGAATTTCAGCTCATTTGACCAAACGGGGGCCACTGGAGTTGAAATAGGTATTGAAACAGTTGAAATAGCCATATCTTTGTAAATAATGATTCGATTTTGGTGAAACCTTTTTTTATAGTTAATTTAATTTCCATTCAAATGCAACAGGTTTTGAGCCCTCTAATTTAATTTGGAGGGGTTTTAAAAGTGCGCAAATATTTTAAAAAATCAAAAAGCCCGGAGGGTAGAGGGAAGAACCAAGTTGAGACCCCCGAAAGACACCAACTCAATTAACATACAAATTTTCGTCCCTATAAAGTAATATGGTGGAGCTGTAGAGATAAGCAAAACTTTAAGAACGCCGAAATTTCAGGTAAACATACCATAACTTTAACTGGAATTTACTCATTCTTTAATGGTATCGTTCTGTCTGGAGGAAAGTTCTACATACCGAATTTCAGCCCATTTGACTCAAAGGAGGTCACTAAAGGTGCTCAAATGTAGCGGGAAAAAAAAAAAATATATATATATATATATATATATATATATATATATATATATATATATATATATATATATATATATATATATATATCAGACATCTCCCAAACTTCCATAAACGTGCTCTAGGGGTTATGAAACGGATAGTAAACGTTGTTCCCTCTACCGTCGAACTTCGACTCACTGCAATAATCTATTTTTTCTGATAAAATACGACTAAAAAAAGGTACGTTTTGCGAATAGGGTATATGGACAATTTATTTCGTTCAAATATATATTTTATTTTTTATTTTCATTTCTATATATTAAAACCTAAATAGTTTTTTCTTTCCAGATTTTCGGTAAATAATAAGTTTTAATTAAACAAAATGCAATAAATACGCGCGAAATTTAAAATATCTAAACGCAATGCTATTGGCTATACCGCTATTGGTTATACCGCTATTGGTTAGACCGCTATGTGACATCAAATTTCATATCTTAACTACTTCGTATGGCTGCTGGGTACTTTCTTTAAGTGATCGACGATAAATTGAATTATATCAGGATTTCTTTCCTTAAGTGTTGTGTGAAATAATTTATTAAAATGACTGAAAGAGGATTTGTTAAAGCCCAGTCGAATAATCTTCCAAGAATAGACGGGATTATGTTGTATTTTTCTTTCTTCAAATCCAGATTTTATATCTACTGAATTCAAAGGAGTAAAAGCTACAAGATAATTTTCTGATGATTAATTCAATTTAGAAGCTCTTTTAATACATAATTCCCCGTATTAATTTGGAAAACTAAACATAACCTATAAATACATACAAAATAATTTTATCAACAAATTCAATTAAATATACAAATGATAAGGGGGATGGTTATGTCGAGTTCCGGAGAAAATTGTGGGGTGAGGTATAACCTTGTTGCCGAATCTCGAGAAAATCGGTCCAGTAGTCTCGGAGAAAAACCGCTGGCGGCGGACGGGCGGATTTTTTTTTTATTCGATTTTTGGGTTCTTAGTCTTGAAACGTAAAACCTCAACTTTTGAGAAGGGATTACAAAATTTTTTTTCTTGCTCGATTACAAAGATCTATTATTGAAAATAATAAACTAAAATACTATTATATTCACATAAAAACATTGATATGCAAATAAATATCCCACAAATACAAAATATAAAGTGATAAAAATTCATGGAATGTCCGATCAAAACTTTCTGAGGTTATGATATTTTTTTTTAACATAAAGTAACAAAATTGTAAATTCGTTAAAATGACTTCAAAATGATTTTCAAAACAATGCAAAGTAGTTATTGGAGATACATTTTAACGATTAACATCACTTTGCTCGTATAGTTAAGACTTTTGGAACCAGACAAAAATATTTTATCTGGTGCAATTTTCGATATATTCTTGCACATAGGCACAAGACAATACTTATACGAAAGTCTTCTCCCTTTTTCCATGTTTTTATTGATCTAATTTGATAATTAGATCAAATTTCACCAGAACCTATACAAAGTCATTTAATTATCATATTATCCAGCTCTTGTCATGTAACCTTCCTTTTCCCTTTGTATGTATCTGGGTGTCTTGGTAAGGGTACTGTCTCTGGTTAGTGTATTTTTTGTACTGTGGATGTGAGATGTGCTGAAGTTTGTTCTTTATATAGTCTTTTTTCTTCCTCTCCTTCTGTTCTGACGATGCCTGAATTGGTGAAATATCGACATATGATTTATTTTTTGTTATTTTTGAGACTCTTGGCTTCTTTTTTTGAATTTTCCATTTATATCCTAAAAATTTTTTATGTATAATTTTGAGGTTTCGCTATTGCATATTAATAAGTAATAACTATAAGTAATATATTGACTGTATTGTCATATAAGCGGTCTCATTCGACCCCCCCTCCAAAAAAAAAACCTAATTAATAAATATAAATATGGTTCCTGCAGCATAAGCATCAGTTTATACCAATCCGATTAGCGAAACATTCACAGGGACAGCGGATTTAAAGTCTATATTTCAAATATCGGCTCATGAAAACCCATATTTTATTGTCGGATTATTGCTGACAACGGAGCGCAGGTAAAAGAGGTAATCTTTGAAGAAATGCATTGCCCAAATAAATCTTCGTCGCCAAACGCATAAGATTCTCTGCAACCATAATTAGTTTTTAAAGAAAATGATTGACTTTCCTCAGAATTCTCTAAATTATACGCTCCAATTACATACGACTTTGGACACAAATATGTTAAATTTCAATAATTTATAAAATGTATTAAAAATTAGATGACGATACATTACCTGTATCAATATAATTTAGGTATCACCTTTGACCTTTGGAAAAAATGAGGACCTGGAAATATTCCTAACGTTAAAGAGCTATTCAGGAGATAGTATTTTAAAAAAGATCTTTATTCATAATAAAAATGTTTTTATCTCTTATTGAGTAGGTAGAACTATCTAAAGTCGTTCGTTGTTAAAATTTATATTACTACTTTCTCATTTCCTTATAATAAAACTTTTATGCATACAATATCAACTATCAAAACCACTATTTTGTAGACTGTAAAGAGAATTATTTTACCCGTTTATTATCTGAAGCAATAAAGTTATTATTTATACTAATAATAAGTTATTATTATAAAAGTATAAATCTGATAATACCATTTACTGCCAAAAATCAGAATAGGTTCGTTCTAAAAAGAAATACTATAATGCTACTTGAGAGACTATTATTGGATATTATAATAATATAGGTACTGATTAATACACAATTTAAAGAGATGAGCAATAAATAAGCAATCTGTAATTTATAAACAATCATTGATATTGATATATGACATATATATATATATATATATATATATATATATATATATATATATATATATATATATATATATATATATATATATATACACTAGATTGTTACAAAGGTATTTGTGCAATAGCTTTATTTCAGATTACATATTTTATTCATTATTGAATACTACTCTTCAAAGTAAATTCCATTATTCTCAACTACTTTCACCCATCTCTCTGCCAGTAATTGGATTTGATGCCGGTACCACTCCTTTGGTTTTGGTGCAAAGAACTCTTCAGATCCAATTGTTACGTCCTCGTAATTATCAAAGATCCGATCTTTTAAAAAATGAGCGATTGATCTAAACAAATCATAATCTGATGGTGCAATATCTGGGCTATACGCAGGATGGGGCAAAACGTTTACTCCTTGAAGTTCCGATAATTTTTCCTTGATCAGACGAGAACGATGTGCAGGGGCATTGTCGTGTTGTTAAATAGCTTGGTTCCTTTTGACCAAAGCGGGGTACTTTTCACTCAAATTTGCATAAACTCTGTCTAGCTGTTACTGTAAAGGTTTGAGTCCCTACTACGGCCGATAAATCACGAGTAGTTGCATGTGGGTCCTGGTTCACACATTCAAGAAAAATGTCATCATCAACGACCTGATCTAGTTTGTATGGCAGTATTCGATAATTGACCGACAGTATTTGATAATTCGGCAGTCGATTTATAATTGACCCTCCTTCTATGGCACAAATTTCTTCGGCGGCTGCCTTTGCGCTTAAACTTTTTTTCCAGTAATGTCTCAAAAGACCACGAATCACAATTTTTTCTTCTGACATTGGCATGTGCGTTTTAAAAATGTAAATGACCCCATAAATCCAACTCGAGTCACAAGGAATTGAAGGATTAGTCAAAGTAAACATTGACATAAATATTAGGAACAAAAAACAAAAACATTGTTTCTTATAGGATTAATTATGAGAGTTGGAATTAAGGGTTGTGTTCATGCACAAGGACTTTTGTAACACCTAGTAAATGGCTATAATATATATATATATATATATATATATATATATATATATATATATATATATATATATATATATATATATGTTGATTGTTTTTTTATTTTTTTTATATTGATGTGAGAAATGCTATCTCTGGTCTTCATGTATTAAATTTTATGGCTTTCAGTACTGCTGAATCTGAATTAGTGAAACATTGACTGGTCAGTCATCTACTATTTGAGAGACCAAGGCTTTGTTTCGAAATATTTTATTAATGATAATATTTTGACTATCTTTTTGTTTTCAATGTTTGGTTTCATTAATTAAATGTACATCAATGGTGTACACATCTAAATGTAAACAACTAGGGTCTGATGTATGAGACACATGTATGGCTATATGTCACGGAGCTTGTATGGGACCAATGGAACATGTCGCTTGGGACACAAGATACATGTCGCGGAATTGGGCTGGATAGGCGACTGTACTTCAAAGAGTGATTGCATCCTATGGTTAATTTTATAAGGGAGCTTATTTTATATTTTTAAAGATATTAAGAACGAATAATAGAAAACAGAAACAAAAATAACTTATAATTGTAATAAGAAACCAATATTATTTGTTTTAAATATGGATTTAATTTAATTCAATACTTTAACTTAATTATTTAAGAATTTCGCGTCACCCTAAAGTGTCGCGGCGTCCACCTAGAGAACCACTAATTTAAACAAACTTATTTAAACAATAATAAAAACTAATTATTTATGATAGAAACGTTTCATAATTGCAAATTGTTTAGTAGAATGTATAATCAGTTAGGCATTGAAGTTTTTGTTGGCATCCTAGGATTAATTTCATGATTTTATAATTAAATGGTAACAATAATAATATGGCATTCTATATAATATTTAACAATGTGGCATTCCAGGCTTAATTTTATCTTCTAATATTAATTTTTCTGGAAGATTTATGGTGTGAGCTATATTCCCAAAATAGATATTTCCTCCATCACGGATTATATTTTATTTTTTTTTTGCTAGTATCAGTAAAATGATAATGGCTAATTAATATCATTTAAAGCAATTTGTAATGATATGGTGCACCACTGTGCAACATACTGACCCAGCTGGTTTTTCGGTTGACTCTATAGACCTTCCAGATCTTTATATTTATATATATATATATATATATATATATATATATATATATATATATATATATATATATATATATAGGGGAGACTATTGTACCTTGATCATAGTATACCTCGCATTCCAATTTTTTAACAAGGGCTGCTATCTACGCGACAAAACTGTGCTAAGAGAAAGTTTACCCAATAGAGTGCAAGCAAGTGGGAGAGTAGGTTGCCCATGTGCTATTGCTTTCGAGTAATATAGAAATAGAAATTTTTAGCTCAAAACGTAAGAACTTTAATTTTGCTTTTTATATCTTTTTTTACAAGTTGATGATTGTATTTTAAATCACTTTTTGTCTGAATCATTACTTATTATTGAGTAATTTTTTATATCATATTTGAATGTCAAAATTATTTAATTATTTATTATAAATCAGTATACCGCGAAGTAAAAGTGGGAAAAACAGAAATCCTATTGATCCTGAGTCAATAAAAAAAAAAAAAAAAAAACTAATAAAAAACCCTGTACCACTACAATCTGTGAAGGATCTTTAATTCAGTACTTGGTAAGGACCGTACTTTTTCTAGACCAATGGTTTTGCAAGAAGGTGATTCGGCCGAGACCATGTTAAACCGCCAATCAAGTTATTCACACTATTAAGAGTTCCTACTTTATAGAAGCCGGGCGAGCCTAAGGTGGGTCTCTCGTCCACATCTGAAAACAGAATAAATAATTATCTGCCAAAGCCGGTATCGAACCCGGGACCTAGAGATTAGTACTGAGCTCTACCCACTGAGCAACCCCGCTCCCTGGTTACACTTTTATTGGATTTTTTTTTTTTGAATGACTAAATAAAATTCAAATTTCTGTATAAAAATGATTTTTTTAATACATATTAACTATCTTGTAGGGTGCAAGATGTTAATGATCCAAGGTACACTAGGGCGTGTTCAATGGTGCATGATGGACTTGTACTACTGATGACGTATCTATAAAATATAATTTTTTTGTTCTATACCTGTTAAATTTTTTTAATTTTCATAAAATACATAGTATGTAGGAATAATGTTTGACTCTTTCGTTTTTATATTTTAAATAGTTGCTTTTACAAAATATATAGGTACAACAGTCTCTCTTAGGTATATGTATATACCGTTCAATTCCATAATCATTAACCAAAAGGCTGATCCAGCTTCCAAAGAGGAGAGATAATATCTTATAACTACAATATAATATATAACAACTACAAAGTTGGTCGAAGCAGATGGTTATAGAACGGTTCTAAGCCCGATTTCGCAACTTGTCTAAGTCGGGTGGACTTTATCTCACGGATACATACCTACTTCGCCTTATAAACCTTCCTCTAATGTTTGATCAATATATTCGATAAACATTTAGCTATAGCTTCGTTGAAAAGAGTTGATGTTTATTTACCAGAGGAATAATAACTGGGGCAGTCGGCAGGAGTTGTTTACCGCTAATGTCTGACTTGGTTCTGCCGGGTAAACACGTTACGTAGTTTGGTCTGGAGGCCGCGATACAGCCTTCTTAAACACGACCTAAAAGCTTTTTTTCTGTAATTGATATCCGAAACAAACAGCGTATTTTTCATTTGGGAAAAGGAGATAATACATTTATGGTATCCATACAGTGGAAACGAAATGAGTTATACATCACATTGGTAAATATGAAATGCAAAAAAGGCGAAATGAAAAAAAAAATATAATTTTTTCCTAAATGTAAAAAAAAACCTTCTTTCAAAAAACAAGATAAATATATATAAAATATATATTTTATATATATTAAAATTAAATAATAAAACTATTTACAATTAATGTGCAATACCTTTAAATGAATTTAAATGTGAGGTCAAGTCCTAAACTATTGACAACACAGAGCATAGTGTTGACCACAGAAATAGCCACAGAATGGAAGCTGACTGACCTTATCGCCCTGTAGTGTCCTCCATAAATCCTTTCTCTCCAGCTCCAGTGACAAGCCCGCTTAACGTCGGACGTCACGGATTTATCTCATCTCCAGCGGGGCTCCAGGGCATATGACAACATCCTGGAATATATCGAAAACTAAGCCTGGTCAGTAATCGTGGCATGCTTTGATAAAATGTTATGGAATTGTTAAGACTGTTATTAGAATATTTTTGGAAGACGCCGAAAACAAAGCCTTAAGTCTTTCAATAAATCATCAAAATGGTCCTATTTATGTTTTCAATGATCATTAGTAATAAGAACAAACACATCTGATTCATATTACCTAAACATATTTATTTAAGGACGAAACTTAAAATACATTATCATGTAATAAATGTAAATTTATGATATGGTATTTATTTTATGTTTATGTGAACGCTAAATCAGGAACAATATTTGAAGGGGCTGCCTTGTAAATATAGAATTTGTTTATAACTTGACTACAGCGCTACCTATCGGACCCTAGCATAGCTATGAAACATCGTCTCGAATACACAAATATATTGTGCGAATATGACATTAATCGGTCAAGTCTTTTACGATTCTTTCACCGAGTAAAATAAACAACGTATTTTTGGACATTGTTCTGAATCTGTCAGGATTATTTCTTGACTACATTTATTCATACAATGATTTTTTATCAAAGTTTCAATTGTGTTCATTTATTATATGGGACCGGTTATGGAGCAATGGGTAGCCTGCCGCTGCACCATGGAAACCATACCCGGGAAATCCACGCAGCCTGCCACTATCCCCTCTCCCCCGAGTATGTGAGACCCGTAAGCCTGCTGGAGGCAACTCACACCGACCTGACGTAGGAGTGATGAGCCTATTCCGTGCACCTAAATCGTAAATCGCGTTGTGGTTTTCCAGGATGTTAAATAGCCGCCCGGAGATTTGGTCCATGGACGGTCTGCTTTGGGAAAGAAATATAGGCCCTCGTACGCTTGGTGATCCCGAACAACCATAATCCGTGGGCAATGACCAATTCGTCACTGTCCTTGAACCCGAGAGAGTAGGTGGGAAGAATACTGCTATGGAGCAATGGGTAGCCTGCCGCTGCACCATGGAAACCATGGTTCGCAGCAACATGAGATTGGGTGACCCCCTCCAGGCTGTCTGAGCTCCCACAAGCGATAAAATGTCTGTAAGAAGACCACATCGAGCGGCCAAAGGTCTGTCTGGTCCAGAGTGCCAACAGAAAAAAAATAAAATAAATATATATATATATATATATATATATATATATATATATATATATATATATATATATACATTTATAATAATAATAATAATATTGGATAAGTTTTTAGTTGTTTATAGGAACAAATTTTAGGAACAAAAACAGCAGACCAAAAAGTAATGATATTCGCGTGGTCTCTAAGGCCGTTCAGTGAAAAAATAAATAAAATAATAATAATATTGTAGTGAATTTGGTTGACCGTAGATATATATATATATATATATATATATATATATATATATATATATATATATATTTAAGGAAGATGTTGGTCGGAGGGTGCGGTGAAAGACTAACACATTAGAGCCAATGTTAGCTCGGCTCGGCTGCACACCTCTCTGCCCTAATGATACCCTAAAACTTAGGCCGAAACATTGGCACAAAATAAATAAGTCTTAATTATTAATGTGTTAGTCTTTGATTCCCTCCACCCTCCCTCCCCCCCGACCAAATCCATGTTTAAATAATAATAGTGATTTCATTTACTAAAGAAAATGCTCTATAAATGTTTCAAAATATATACAATACTTATACTTCTTGTGAGTCGCTTACCGCACACCCTATTACAGTTTTACAACATAAATAAAGTATTATTATTATTAAAATACGTATTACATATTATTATATTATAATAAACCTGTCATTTAATATATCATTTAACTCATTTTGAGCTTTTGCACTTTCATATTAATATATTTTGTGGATAGCCGCGTATCCACTGTTTTCTTTAAAAGGAGTTTCTTCTTTCGTGTATTTTAACTTTCCATTTCCTCTTGTAATTTTTGGATTTCTTCTTCTTTAATATTTGTTTTATTTCTAATATTTTGTTTTATTTTGTACATTTTTGGGTTTCTAGTAAGAGTGGGTCCTTTTTTTTTATGATAAATTGTTTATAACTTAACTTTTCCCAGCTGTTGTCATTAACTTCCCTCAGCATGTGTCTGGGTGTCTTGGTGTGGGGTGCAGTATCTGGTTAGTGACTTTTTTGACTGTGGATGTGAGATGTGCTGCATTTTGTTTATTATATAGTTTTTTTTTTTATTGTTTCACATTATTTTATTTTATTTTTTTTCTTTCTCTTCTTCTGTCCTGTTGACGCCTGAATTGGCGAAATATCAACAGGTGATTTATTTTCTATTATTTTTGAGACTCCTCTTTTTTGGATTTTTCCATTTATATCCTATCAATTATTTATATCGCTTTTTCTCTTGCAGATATATATAAAAATACTGCATAAAAATACTGTCTATCCCTGATTATAGATTACCTCGTAAATGTTTCGATAGACTTGTTCAGTTAGATAAAAAAAAACAGGACTTGACTTTTAACTGGTTTTCACAACTTAGAACGCTAGCTATGACCCATCACATTGAGGAATATTTTGCAGATTTTCATAGCCCCAATGTTTTATTAGCTAAAAAAAATGTTATTCTTGAAAAAGTAACGAATCATTTACTGTCGAAGGATATTGATAGAGCACTTAACTCAAACTACAATCCAATATACAGAACTATTTGTACCTATACCAACCCTCAACCTGAAAGCTATTTAAAATTCAATATAAACATAGAAAAATTAAGAACCGTGAGTCAAATAAGAATTTCAAACCCTGAATGCTTGAAAATATTTTATAGGAATAACACCTATGTTCTCAGAACTGATGAAAAATGTCAGTGGTGCCATGAAACCATAATCAATAGTTTAAAACATATAATATTGCATTGTAAATTTTTTGTTAACACAAGGAAACAATTTCTGCAAAAATATATTGTCCAACATGATGATGAATTATCACTGCAAAATGTACTCACTATGGACAGCGTGGAAAAATTAAACAAAATTGTTTTCTATCTACAGTTTATTTGTAAAAATTCGGAATCCAGGCTTTAATTATTGTTTATTAATGTGAATGTTTCACATACGCCTTAATAGTTAAAATTTTTATATACTTCTACAATATCTTAATTTTAACGTATGGAAAGAATAAGATAACTGTTGCAATGAAGTATTTGCGGATTAGTACCTAAATACTTTGATTCCATTGTATTTATCTGTTTCCTTATTTGCGCCATTTGTTTGGAAAATTATTATTCTGTTGTTATAACTAATACTATTATGTCCTGACCTAAATTTTGTTTATTTATTTATTAAATCAGTGTTAATTAAAAAAAAAAAAAAAAAAAAAAAAAAATACATATTATATTGTATAACTGTAGAAGGAAAGTAACTGTAATTAAATGACAATATGCTATATATTATTTTACCTATATTGTAAAGGTCGGACTATAATAATTATGGTTGTTGTTTTATTTCAAATTAACCAAATTAACACTAAGAGGGCCAGACTCAATGGCTACATGTTGTACATTAAAGCCAATAAAGAATTATATATATATATATATATATATATATATATTTCTCTTGCAGATATATATATATATATATATATATATATATATATATATATATATATATATATATATATATATTTCATTTGATATTTATTTTTATATATATTTATATTTTCATTTATTTATAACCAAAAGGTCTTGAACACTGAATGTTTGGCGAAAATCAGTGCCTATGTATTTTGCATATGTATCACTGGCCCTATCGTCGTTATTAACAATTCAAAATTTAAATTTGACATTCTGGTAAATTGGTAAACAAAGATCCGACCGTCAAATCATCGCGTACAGCACTGTGCTCATAACATGGCAAAAATAACATTGCCAATACAGGCGGGTTTCAGGCCTCTCCATTGCTTGATAACCTGCTGCAATGCAAGCCAGATAGAGGTGGTTCCAATCACTTAATTGGCAGTAACACTTTGACAACAGCTCGTGAGAAATGTTTGCTGAATCAGTTCGTAAAACATATTTTAAGGCAAATAAATATGCCATAAAGGTTATTATAACTGCGATTTTTTTTTTACACTCTAATTAAATAATTTTATTACTGGTTTTATGTGTTAAAATTGAGTGTAAAATACTTTTTTCCCTTCCCATTTGTAAGATGAACTAGTCTGCAGCAGGAGAATAAGATTTAAGTTAAGCGGGTTCTTCCGCTTAAAATGTCCATTTCCAATTTTTTATCTTGTGATATTGACAGTTCTAATGTTGTCGGGGAACATGAAGAAATCTCTTGGGAACTTGTTACCAACTGAAAGAAAACGAGATATAATAACGGAATGAGACCTGTGTGTCTGTATGTGTCAATAGATGGACGCCGCGAGTGTCATTTTTGATATACAGCTATCTTCGAAAACTAGTAACCGAATTCAGGGTCACTTTTTGAGCCACCGATTTATAATTTAATAGGCATACAAGGAAGTCATGGGGTATCCATATCATTTTTTATTGTTTATCTAGTGGGGACACACCTGAACAACAAGTAATGGTTGCACGAACATAATTAAATACAATTAAAATGTAGAAAGTAATAACCCGTGTTTTTAAAGGTTATCAAACCCCTAAAATACAAAATAACCTAATGAATGGAGTTATGAACTTTTTGTCTACCTCACCCACCTTCCAACAAAAAAAAGAATTAGTAGCAAGAATTAATAAATTAATTTTTTTGATTCTGTTTTTTTTCTAACCCCGTTTGATCTCATTTTGTGTTATACTCCTTTTATATTGCTCATTTAATAAACTTTTATTTTTAATTTTTAAAGACTCATGGGATTTGGTGTTGATCTCAGGGGTTGATCTGCATCTACCTACCAACCTTCCTACGCAATTTTTATATTATATAGATTACAGCATTTTTTCAACATCATGGTGTTAATAAAATTAATAATAGATGAGCTATTAATTAATACTATGATTAATTTCTAGTAAATTTTTTAATTTCTAGAAGATAAATAGTGGTGAAACTGATGAGCTAATATCCATAAATAAGGCTGTATTTTGCAGGGTCTTAAAAAGTTTCATCAAGAATGATCTATCTTAATTCTAAGCCCGGGCTCGGGTCATTGGTCTTTGGTGATATTACAGCTAACATCACTGAGGCTTCTAATATAAACTCAGAGCATATTAATCTAGCTATTGTTATACTTTTTAAACGTTACTTATTATTTTTATTTTTACCTATTATACATTAACAATTGTGATTTTCGAAACATTTATATTTGACTATAATACAGTTTTGAGGAGAGTTTGTCGTAACGCATTGTGAGAGTTGTCTGAACTCTACTCAATATCCCCGAGAACAGAAGTGCACCGGATTTTACAATAATACCTCTTATATGCATGGGTCATTTAAAAAAAAAAATGTATTCTAACCTTTTAAAAAAAAAAAAAATTGTTTATGGTAAACTATTCCTTCAACTATCTAAAATAAGCAATGTTACTCGGAGAGCACCAATACATTCCAAACTTAAAATATACCGAGAAAAAATGAATTAATTAATTAAGTAATCCGGGTAGAGTACAGAGGCACTGTTTGTTTAGCGTTGCATATTCATTTTTCCTCTAATTAATTACAGCTGAATGAAGAGTGTATTGTTGCCGACTACCACCATAATCAAATGTTTGTTTTTCAGAGGCATTTGTTACTGCGTAATTTTCACTGAAATCACAATGAACCAATGCTTCATCGTAAAGGGGGACAGGTCAACAAATGGAACGTGGAACAACCTTAAGTGTGATTTAATGGTACGTTCAAAAGACCGTTTTTTGAACGTACACCATTAAATCAAAAGAACTATAATAAAGAAATTGAAATAATAGCTTCCATAGCAAAAAATAACGGGTACAATAAAACCACTATCAGTCATTTCAAAAAAAAAAAAATCCGTGAGCAGTAGAATTCCGTCACTAAAGTCCAATTTTCACGTTGAAAAAAAAATATAAAAACGAGGGGAGTAAGACAGTTCCCTAACATACCGAAATTTACACGTACTTTTATTATATGGTTCTGCCTCAACTCAATTCACATACAAATTTTCAGCCCTATAAACTAATATGGTGGAGCTGTAGTAATGCGCAAAACTTAAAAAACGCCGAAATTTCAGGTAAACATACCGAAATGACTGGAATTTACCCATTCTTTAACGGTATCGTTCCGCCTTGACGAAAGCCCTACATACCGTTTCAGCTCATTTGACCGCCGACTTTCGACCCACAGCAATAGTCTATTTTTTTCGGGGAAAATACGACTAACAATTAATGATATCTATTCAACAGATATGCCCATTCCAAAACACTATGTTTTGATTCCACATAACGGCCCTATATCCACCATAGTCGGAAATGAATTGAAAAAAACTAGGATTAAACCCCGCATTTAAAATAGAAAAAAACCCTATCCTCATATTTCTCTTCTCCTAAAGACAAAATAGACCCTTTCGAAAAAAGCGGGGTATGCGAACTAAATTGTAAAGATTGTGCAGCCAAATACACGGGAAAAACTGGAAGATCGCTAAATCAGAGATTAAAGGAACATATACGTGCATATAATAATAAGACAGAGAATTCCAACTTTGCAATTCATTTAAATGAAAAAAAAACATAAATTCATCAAAGACTCAGGAGTTAAATTAATACATCACGTTGAAAACAGTCTCCAATTAAATGTATATGAAGCACTCGAAATAATAAAACCCTTCAAATCCAATCCAGATTTTTGCTTAAATGACCAAATAAATATCTCCAATAGTCCAATCTTAAATTTATTCCCATCTATTACAGAAAAAAACAATTACTCACCGGCATTACTGGAAAAACCCCGACCCTTAAACCGTTTACCTATAAACACCCCATCTTTCTTTCATTGTTAGTTCAGAGCGAGAAGAAACCAGTACAAACTTTTCTGTTTGATATAATCCATTTAAACCTTGGTGAGTACCAACATGTATTTGATTTCTTGTCTTAATTAAATTTATAATTCACAAATGTTTTAAAATACTGATTTATATTACATCTAATTTAATATGTTTAATAATAGCAAATTATATTTTGAATTGCTTATTTTTGAATTTTTTTGTGTGTTTTTAGAACTGAAGATGAACGTATAACATTCGAAACTAGTTTTCAATAAAACAAAATTATAGAAGTGGCAAATAATTTATTAATCCCTAATTAGACTGATCGTTCTATACTATCATGCGGATTTCAACTGAATAATAAAACCGCTTGTGAGTAAATACAGTGTTGTTGAAATTTACGATATTGATTGTATGAAATATTTTTTTAAATATTTATAGAATAACTTATAGTTTTGTTTATTTGTTTACTTATAATTATGTAAGAAAATACTTAAAAATGCTAATTATAAGTTAATAATAATTTCTAATATGCATAAAATGCCCATTATTTTTATATTTTTTGGAGGTTAAGATTAAATAATTTAATGTTGTTGCTATTGTATTTATAGCCCCATTAATACATGTTTACCTGAGCATAAATCACTACCTGTCCGTAAAAAATGAAACAATGGAATGGAGTGATTGTCAGTGGCCCCTTGAAATCGTCTCAACTCAAAGTACTCCTCCTGTTCCAATTCGGTGTTCCACGTTCCGTTTGGAGTGATTGCCAGTGGTACCCTTAAGCTCCCCATATCAGTGTTTTCATTAATCTGTCGTTTTGTATTCACATTAACACAGGAGAACGAACTGCCAGGGGAAGACTTTTTTTTAAATATTGTTGAAAGAAAAAAATTACTAAGGGTTTGCTCATTAGCAGATTTAAACAGCGCCATACAAGCATTCGTTTGATGAATACATAATTTAAGAACAGACTTATCCCGTAAAAACTGTAGGGGACAGGAGAATGAACACTTTTGAACATTACTATTACAGTTTTGGAGATCATCTCCTTCTGGATGATTAGGTTTATTAGTGAGAGTGAATCAACAGATATGGATGATAAGGGGGAGGGAGGGGATTCAAACTAATTCATGATGTGTTTTATATCATTTTTACATCCAAGACGATCGGTGGGAATCTAGATTGGAAACTTGCCAAGGGAATGATCTACATATGGGACAGTTTAGAAACTAGTTTTTCAGAACTAGTTTTTCAGAACTAGTTTTTCAGAACTAGTTTTTCAGAACTAGTTTTTTACCAAGAATTTTACAATTCTTCTGAAACTTTGAGTCATTTAAAACACAGTTAAAAAAAAAAAAAAATTAGAATTTATAAAGTAGGCAGCCTCAGAACTTATATAGTTACCTGACTCAGAGCTTGGGACACCACAGAGCAATGAATCTAAATCACTTCGGGAGTATGTAAGTATAATATAAAAACAGATTAAACTAGTTTTTGCAAGAAGCCTGCTTTAGGCACATGTATGTCTCCTCAGATATTCAAAATATAAATAAATATCATGGGACACAAAAGTTCTCACATCCGTAAGAATGACCCGCATTTATAATTGATATTGCTATTATATATATGGCAAATATTTATTATTTTCATTCTGACATTAAATATATATATTAATGTCAGAATGAATATATATATATATATATATATATATTTTATATATTGCGTAGATACCACCAAATCGCACCTGTTTGAAAATTTACCATTTCGTTGATTATAGAAAAATTTCTCAAAACTTTTGATAAATTAATAAATGCATAACTGCATAAAAAAATATTTCTAACGATAAGGAGATTATTAATATTTAAGATACAGTTATTTTTGTTTAGAATGTACTTCCAACTGTTCCAAAAGAAACAGTATGACTAAACCACCAAAACGGAAACTGATGAAGTATATTACACAGGTTATAAACTGTATATAGGTAATATGCAGGTTAGTGGTAAATTGACAGACCTAATTTTCTGCTTACGAAACTTGGATAAAGGATTTCACTCAATGAATAAGAGGGAATACGCTTTTTTTTTTCGGCGTTGAGAACACTCCTGAACGAATCCTTGAAAAGGCAAAGAGATGAGAAATTTCATCGATGACGAAGTGAGGGGGAGGAGACAGAGGTAAAATCGATTCCTTGTCCCACCGCCCTCAATCATCAATCAAAATTAGTCAACGTCAGTTACGGGAAGTCCGACTTCCGGTTCCGCCAGCTATTCAAGGCTCTACCAATGAGAGGCTCGGGGCTGCCTCGCCCGCTAAGTGATTGGCTCGCGGTCCGGAAAGTCCATTCCACCAAGACAGAAATATAATATCTCTATTAGTTCACTGATTTACAAAACTATTACAGTAGTAACAAAAAAAAAATCAAAGAAGCTAAATAAATGTATTTGTTTTTAGTTTTTGTAATAAACCAATACAAATTTACGACCCTAGTCTTGATATATATATATATATATATATATATATATATATATATATATATATATATATATATATATATATATATATAAGCCGAGTGAAATAGGACTTCCTGCTAAAGCTATAAAGTCCCGACATGATTTATTCCTTCGAGAGAAATAGGAAACAGAGTTTCGCTAGAACTGGCGGTAAATCTGAGTTATTTCGGTATATGTGGACTTCGACAAGAAAAACATGAACATATATGTTTTAAAATTAGTACATATACATTTATTCACATAGTAACATGAGATCGAAAGAGACCAGCTGCGAATTATTGTTTAAAATAAGTTTTCATTTGGTATAAATTATGTTAAGCATAAGCCAACATAAATGCACGGATAGCGGAATTTCAAACTGAACGGATATCAGTTTCAAAAGATAAAAAACACTATTTTTTCGATCTTACGAATCACGTTTCCAAACATTTTGGATACATAGCTTTATTTGTTTTGGTTCATTATTTTGGGTAAAAAAAAAATTAACTCCCTTCAAAATTTGAAGTTATATGTTTCATAGTACTTAGAATTCAAAAATCGAATCAATAAAAATCTGTCCCTTCGCAATCTCCTATCTACTGCTTTTATCCTAAGCCTTTAGGTGAAGTCATTAAAACTGAGCACATACTCATTCCTCAAAAAACTGAGCAGGTGCTTTGGTTCGATGTGAATAAATAGAAGTTACTCAATGAAACACTTAAATACTCAATTATTATTTCTTTAAAACCGAATTTCGTTCGAAACTATTTTTCTTTATAATTATTTTACTATTCTTTTAAATATTGTCAGAGGTACAATAATAACCTAGTTGTTTACTATCTCAAGTTGAGCTATCTCAAGTTGTTTACTAATCTCATGGAATGCAGCCCTCAGAAATAATTTCTAAATGCCTCGGTTTAGTGATTTGATTTAGCTGCGTATCTTAGCCCTAATGATGTCTGAATTGGAAAAACGTTGATTTTTCGATTATTTTTGTAAAAACAACTCATTTATAAAATAAATAAAAAAATTACAATAATCTAGAAACTTAATTTCAATAACTAATTTAATATAAAATAAGCAAAATAAATTAATAAAAATAAACTAAATATATAAAGAAAAAACAAATTAATAGGTTAAGTTCCTATGTCTCGATTTTATATATTTCTGACGCATAAGAGCGATTTATTGAAAAGATAATGGATTAAGACAATCTTAGTACAAGCAAGCTTGCCCGCCACTTCAAGGCGATGTCTTTACCACATAAAGTCGATGTCGTGAAGCGGCCATGGGAAATTTTGGATATTTTCCGTTTCGAGTACCGCAGTTACTAACTTGTGGTTTCGAGTACTGTAGTTACTAACCGGTGATTTCTGAGATAAAATCTATTATTTTGCATGCTTAATTTTAAACATATGTTGTTTAAAGTCTGATAGAACAATTTTGTTTAATCGATTTTCATTAACATAATATATTTATTCTTATATAATTATTAAAAAATTTATTTCATTTCAAAATACCTACCATGTAAAACGTACTTCATTTAATTGTTCGTATGCAAAACAAACGTCAATAATGTACCATTTCCTTCCATTTTTTTTTTAATTTCTTCCTATTGTAAAATATTACAACATATAATTAATCTATTTAAATTTATTGCTGTAACTTTTATTAAATATTTTCAAGTTATATCAATTACACTTATTAAATAGATTAATTATGTGTTGTAATATTTTACTATATGAAGAAAGTTACAAAAATGAAAGGAAATAGTACTTTGTTGAAGTTTGTTTTACATATAAACTATTAAATGAAGTACGTTTTGCATAATGAAATAAATGTTTTAATAATTACATAAGAAAAAATATATTATGTTAATGAAAATCGAGGGAGCGGAGTGGGTCATTGGTAAGGCACCGGGTTCGAGACCGGCTGTGACAGATAATTATTTATTCTGTTATCAGCCGTGAATCGATTCTGTGGGATCGGGAGACTCTCCTGGTGCACACCCAGCCTCTATAAAATGGGTACCCTTAATTGGGGGAAAAACCTGGCGGTCGAGCATGATCTCGTTGCACAACCGTTGGCCTAGAGACAGTACGGTCCTTAACAAGTACTGAACCCAAGACCCTACATGGGTTGTAGTGGTACACGTTTTTTTTTTTTTTTTTAAACCTATTTGTAAAAAAAATATAAAAGTATATTTGAAAAGAAAATACAGCATATTTGTCAAATTTACATTAAATAGAACAAAAATTTGCGAATTTAAATATGTAACCAAAGATATGACCTGGCAATCTGTGCATATGATTTCCGCTTTTGTATTAATTAATTTCCTTGATTATGATCATAACCCGTGATTTATGTTCTTCGTTCTATTTGAAAATGTTCCTAAGTAACATCGAATTGGAAGGAGAATGATGAATGAAGGAGAGAGAGGAAATATATCTTATTTTTAAGTTTCTCGAGTTCTTGTTACCTCCTGGTATCCATATTTCCAGAAGTGTTAATTTATAAACGTTTTTACAAAATTAGTACATGTTAGTAAAATTCTCGTTGTTTCATAGAATTGTCTTCCAAGTTCCCAGACACCCCATTGTACTCTTTAATGAACCATAACAGTGTGTCCTCTTTCCACTCAACAAGTTGCACTAAACTCCAAGTTTCGGTTGTAATCCATTAGACTCCCTACTACCTCCTATATTCTCCTTCTCCTTTTATTCCAATTCTCAATAAAGTGATTTAACATCTTCAAAGCTGTTTACAACCTGTTTCTGAAGAGAACTGGTTCTTAACTATCTGGGTAAACTGTTGGAGTTTTCTGGAGCTCAGTTTCCTTTTAAACTTTCTTAAAGATTCCTTTCCAACGTCATTCCTTTAAGAAAAGGCACACACTGTACATGTAGAAGTCAGTAAATAGTATTATTACCTAATTATAAACACCATAATATGGCTATTATTTCTTTACCTAATAAGATCGAAGTTTGAGCAGTTTTGATATATCCTTAATAACGTGAGGTAAAAAACAAAAAGTGCGAATACTCATGTATGAGCGATATAAGTTATACTTATTTACCTTAGTATCTAAGGATAATAGGAAAACTTAAATACATCGATACGTGAGTACGCGATCTTAATATCGATATTTTTAAAAACTACGGCTCCAATAACAATTATAATACACCTTAATATGGAGGATATCCAAAAAGCTAAAATAACAACAAGCTAAAAATACGGCTTCGATACCATAATAATGCATCTAAAAATTAAGAAATCCGAAAAGTTAAAAAAAATCGATACATTAGTGCATGATCTTAAAATCGATTGAGTTTTCATATAAAAAGTCATCTATAACGCAACAATGGACCTCAATATCGAAGAAATCCAAAATGATAAAAAAAATCCGATAGGTGACTGCTCGATCTTAATATCTATAGTATTTTCAAAAAACTACAGCTACGATAACATAATGATACACCATAGTTTAGTAAAAATTGAACGAGTTTATAAATGATCAATACTTGAATGCATGAGCTTAATAAGGATAATATTTTTAAAACTACGCAGTACATATTAAATTTAATGTAATATAAATTAGTATTATAAAATATTTATGAATTATGAATTGAATTAAGACAAGATATCAAATGCACGTTGGTACACACCAAGGTTTAAGTAGATTATATCAAACAGAAAAGGTTGCATTGGTTTGTTCTCGCACTGAACTAGTAATGGAAATAATGACTGTAATGGAAGAAAGGTGAGGAGTTTGTAGGTAAATGGTACGGTTTAGGGGCCGGTGTTTTTCCATTAATTCCGGTGAGTAATTGTTTTTTCTGTTATGGATGGGAATAAATTTAAGATTGGACTATCGGAGATATTTATTTGGTCATTTAAGCAAAAATCTGGATTGAATTTGATGAATTTTATTATTTCAAGTGCTTCATATTTATAGTTAAGTGACCAGCCAACGTTATCACAATCTACCGAGTCAGCATTCTGCCTCAGCCTATACATACCACCAGAGCCGCCATTCTCTCTCTCTCTCTCTCTCTCTCTCTCCAATTAGCTCTGTCATATGTAACTCAGTTATTTTGTTGTAATCAAATCTTGTACTTGTATATTTAATGAAAGTTCTTTTTAAAAAGTGGTTATTAAGTTAAAGTTATTTAATTATATATATATATATATATATATATATATATATATATATATATATATATATATATATATATATAATTTGAGACTTAGGATATATAATTAATTAGGAATAAAGGAATATAAAGATATTAAGGAAGAAATTATTCCTCAAACATAACATTTGAATTCTTCTTCTTCCCACTATTAGTATAAAATATATAGAGTTTGGGACTGTTTTCAACGTGATGTATTAATTTAAAACAATTAATTTATAATTAGTTTAGTTGAAAACAGTCTCAAATTAAAAAGATTAAGGCGTAAAAATTAAATTATTTGATATTCTTTCATTTTTAATTTGTATCCCATTAATTTTCAAGAGTTATATTAATCTGTTCATTGATATTAATATTTGTTGACTAATTATTATAAAATATGTTCTTGTTTACGTATATATGTGAGTTTAATTCTCTTCCTGTCGGTAAAAAATGGAACGGTGGAGTGGACTGTTCGTCAATGGAGTCCTTGAAATCCTCTTCACTCCAAGCACTCCAGTCGTTCCAATTCGAGTGATCAGTGACCGCCTTGAGGCTTTGAATATATATCATTCAAAGGATTTGACCTGAATCGTTTCTGATTGATTTTTATTCGCTTTACGGAGGCCTTTTAAGCCGTCTTTCAATCTTGGATGAACACTTATTCGATATTTTCTTATCGAATCCGTTTAACTACAGATTCTTTTGTGCTGGTTACCGGTGGAAAATTAAATATTTCAGATGTTCCTGATCATGAATATTCTATTCGGAATATAAATGTGCTCCGATTGCTCAACTTTTTGGCGTTCTTCATTCGGTTTTCAGTATTTCGATATTAAATGTATTACTTAATCTGTTCCTAACAATGTTTCAGATAATTAATTATTTTTTAGAATAAAAATTAATTAGTTAAAACTAGTTAAAAAAAAAAAAACTCTGCATATTATTACATTATGGTTCATTATTTCCAAATAATCATTTATCCAAAAAATATTTTAAATATTTAATATTAAATGTTTTCCTCTATATTCATAAATCACTGAGATATTGGCGTATGAATCCTCTAATAGGCCGCCATTTTGGGACAGCACGGCTGAAAGTAATTTCAAGTTCTGAAGATCATCCTAGCGCGACTTGTAATTTCGGTGCTAGATTTGAAAAAACTCGCTGATCTCGGAGAAATGACGCGGGCGGCGGATTGACCGCTTTATTTTGTTTTTTTAGTTTTTTAGATTCTACTTATCTTGAAACGTAAAACCTCAAAGTTTGAGGGGGAATTACAATTTTTGTTTTTCTTAGTCCATTACAAAGGTTCATTATTGAAAATAAAAAAACCCAAATTAATTTTTTTACTCAGAAATACGCGTATCTTACCACTCTCACAATATGAAAAAGAGGATTTCTTACTTACATGGTGAGGCCAACGCTGTCTCTGGATAAATTAAATAATATAATTTACCTTGACTTAAAAAAAAAATAAATATTGTTAAATGAAATTCGCACTATATCTATTCGTGTTTTTAAAAATTTATTCTGTGATATAATGCTTGAATTGGCGAAAAGTTTATTGGTCAGTTACCTACCAGTATATCTATTTAAGTAGAGAATTAAAGCTATGTCTATATAATCTACCAATAATATCGTAATGGTTACTAATTATAAATATCGTTACTATGGTTATTAATTGTGATCATCGCTACAATGGTTACTAATTATGATTATCGTTACTATGGTCACTAATTGTTATTATCGCTAACCTGGTTACTAATTATGATTAATGTTACACTGGTTACTAATTATGATTACCGTTATTGTTATTACTAATTATTATTATCGCTAATCTGGTTACTAATTATGATTATCGTTACAATGGTTACTAATTATGATTATCGTTACTATGGTCACTAATTATCATTATCGTTACTATTATTCCTAATTATGATTATCGATACTATGGTTAATAACTGTGGTTATCGTTACTATGGTTACTAACTATGATTATCGCTAATCTGGTAACTAATTATGGTTAGAGTTACTATGGTCCCTAATTATGATTCCAGCAGAAAAAGAAATACAAACCAAAATGAGGCAGAACTTAACTTTATACACAAGGAGTTAAAGATTTTTTGTTTGCTTTGCAGACTTTTTATCGGAGCAAGATTGTATCCGTAGCAATTTATGGCAAGGAAGGTACCTTGGGATTCGCTGAGAAACTTATTTATTGCTGACCAAGGGGAGGGGGGAAGTTTACGACGTCGGCTAGACCTCGGGCCCCCCAGGATCAGCGCAGGGTTGAAAATCTTATCTATAATCTCTCTTTTATAGTCCCATGCATATTTTTATTATTTATATGAGTTATGAGCTTGTTTAAATGAAAATACTTTCTTTCATTTAGTAATCATATTATTATATAAAAGAAGAGACCGTTTTGGGTTTGTAAGGTCTATCCGCGGAAACTACTGAATCAATCTATACCACATTTTAGCCATATCATCTTCATGGTTCCTAGATGGTTTTGAAATAATAAAATCTACCGATATCAATATTGTGGTTGCGCAGAAATATCGATCTTTGGGCATAAATCGAAAATTATACATTTTTCGCTGATTATACGAATTGCTTATCTGAAAGATAATTGAATTTCCTAAAAAACAAAAAGAAAAAAAAATCATTGAAATCGAACCAGTTTCAGCCAAGTTTTAGTTGTTTACCGTTGCAAATCGGGGGGAATGCAGAACATAAGCACATTGCCGGGGTAAGGAAAATATTGTAATCAGTTCAAATATCCGATTTGCAGTTTTCAACAGTTCTTCACTTTGCAGAGCTTCTTTGAGTGAAAAAAAAATGTTTGGTCATTGTTTTGTCTGTGTTCCGATTATCTTTTGAACGGGTGAACTAATTCTATTTTGATCTTCAATTAATTTGATTTTTGAATTCTATTTTTATACATATTTTTAATTTTATCAAACTTTTAGTTGTGTTCATTTCATATATATATATATATATATATATATATATATATATATATATATATATATATATATTAAGTTCATATATGTATATATTCAGTATATTCTTATATATATTCAGTTCAGTTCATATATATATATATATATATATATATATATATATATATATATATATATAGATATATATACTCAAATCCAGCAATAGCGAAGCATTGGGTCAGCTGGTAAAATATAGATTATGAAGAGCAATGAAACTCAATGATTAGCCATGAATATAAATAAAGAGAAAAGTATGAAACACTTTTATTTAATTCTTATAAAATAAATATGCATGTATACCAAATCCTGTATTTAATATACTATAGTGCATGGTCTATAAGTAATATTAATAAAATAAACATTTAAAAAAAAAAAGATTATATATTAAAACTACAACTCATTTTAACTATGAAACCAGAGGGAGTAGGCAAAGGAAGATTTGTCGACGTAGAGGTAGAATTGAGGTAATTGAAGCTCCTAAATTTTCAATTTAAGTTAGCCACAATAAAGAAGATACAGAAAGGGAGGGGGAGAAAATTAAGGGATTGAGTTAGTCTCTTTATTTCAATTCGTCCTGATTTGCATTAATGAAAATTGAAAAATCAAGTTACAAATTACAAATCCTTTCCTTCTCGGAGCCAATTTCGAATGTTATTCCCCGTTTTATTACTTATTTCTTCTTTCTTGTTTTGAATAAATATAATAGCCAACGAAAATATTTTCACTTCTCCGTAAATAGCAATGAAATGATTTGACTCAGCAGTTTTTATATGGATTTTAAATTTTGTAGAAAATTTAATTGTGGATAAAATCCAGGAGAAAATAGTAAAGCACCCAGTAAACAATTTTTACTTTTTAAAGACAACCATTGAATGATCATTCTATATAGAACAATGGAACGGTGGAGTGGAACGACTGGAGAGCTTGGAGTAATCACTACACTTCATCGTTCCATTTTTTACCATTATGCACTGTCCTGTAGGCCATTTTCAAAACTAATGAATAATACAACTCCAGGCATTAATTAGAAACATTATCAGATAATGTTTCTTATTATCAAATATACTCTGAATATTATGAATATTATATAAACAGCCAGAAAGATGGAATTAACAACATTACTACCCAAAATACCTAATTGATAATTTTTTTCAATAAAATGAAAAAAGTTTGTAAACGCATATTTTATAATATGTACAGTATACAAATATTTCAATTTACAGATTAATATAACTCGTGAGAATTAATGAGATATAAATATGGTCGGTTGCTTTGATTGGATTTTGGTATGGAGTGATGTAGTTTAGGATGGATAGAATTCCAAACGTTCCCCCATCACCAAGAAAAATCCACGCAGTATTTCAGCCACACGGTCGTTCCACACTCCATCTGGCGTAGAGCGATTGAATTGGATTGATTCTGAGTAGCCCAAGCCAGAGGGCCATATTTATAAGATGCAATTTTAATTTTATTTATTAACACTTCAATATATTTGTTTTCTTATTTTCTTACATACACTTCATTTTTTCTAACTGTATCAACGTTTCGGGGTTGTTTCTCCATCTTCAGAATTACTTTCTTTTTAGCCTGTTAAGATCAGTTCATAACTGTTTTAACAAATATGAGCTAATTATCGTTTTATTAGCTCTTGGGCATATACAGTATTCCTGTACACATAATAATGAAGACTAAAAGGAAGTAATCCTGAAGATGGGAAAACAACCCCGAAACGTGGATAGAGTTAGAAAAAATTAAGTGCATGTAAGAAAAGAAGAAAAAAATGTATGGAATATCACCATTGCTAAATGTTAATAAATAATTGTTTAGACTTTCTAAGTGCTATAATAGAAAAATATTTAATTTTATTATTTATTATCTCGTATGTGTATACTATTTTTTTAATAACAAAAAAAGGCTTTGTATTCTTAAAACGAAAGAATATTAACTCATGATAGGTTTAACACTGGTTTGTTTTTAATTTCCTTGCCACCTTGGAAAATAAAGTATTTTCGGTATCCGGTTTTTAACATTTCTTTACTTTTCAGAGCCCACTGAATCTAAAAAAACACATTTTTATCCGAAGATCTCTGTGTCTGCGCCACGATTTAACAGCGCTTTAACATTTCAAATGCATCATAGAACATACCTGAGAAAAAACATGAAAATATTGGATTAAAACGTAAATTTTATTTGCGCATAACACACACACAAAAAAAAAATTATCACTAAAATTGATCACCAGCATGATAATTAAATTATCTAAAATAAACAGAAGAGAAATCATCTAAAACGGACTAGTACTAAAGAAGATGCGGCGTATTGGACTTTTTACCCATGTTTTCATTTAAACGGTGTATTTTTTGAAGTATTGTGTTCATTTTTTTCCGTGAAAACCAATTTACTTTAGTCTATCTTTTCGAACGCTCGAAAACTATTTATCTTTCAGAACATTCTAGATGCTCAGTGGAAAGATAATTTAATTGTCTCTAAAGCTAAACATAATATATATATATATATATATATATATATATATATATATATATATATATATATATATATATATTAAAAAAATCTACCTCTATCGGACCAATACTTATAAGAAAAGATATAGAAAATATTTTTTCTATTGGACTTAGTACAAGTCGCGTGGCTGGACGAATTTATGTAAATTACAGCTGGAGGTCCAGTAAGCGTTGCGTGTGGAGTTTACTTTAACGATAAGACTTTGATATTTGTAAAATTGATATTATATAATTAATAACATGTAATTTAATTAATCTTTATATGTATATTTTTTTTTTTTTATTTTATAATGTTCAATTGTGAATCTTTACAGATTAATAAAATCAGTTATTAAAAAATCTTGGCTTACTCTGCTCACCTGGGCTCACCTGGGCTTACCTGGAATCACGTTAATGAATTGAGAAGAGGGGCTGGAAGAGGCCTAGCCGACCAATCAATATGAATCCCATCTCCGCGCCCCGCGCCCTGGGCCATTCCGTCTGCTTTACAATTCCCCACCTTTCCAACGATCTTCCAAAAAGTATTATACTAGAGGTAGAGTTAGAGGTATCAGTGCATTTAATATTTTGTTTGAAATAATGTTTAAATTATAATAATTAAAGATCTTATGTTAAAATGTGGATAAAATCTAGAAGATAATGATTGTTTACTTTTGATTGGTGACAACGTTTCGGGCTAAGATAGGCACAAGATACGAGATTCATTCATCTCATTATATCGTATCTCGTTTTCATAAAAAAGGGTCACAACTCAAACCAAAACGTCGGCACACATAAACATCAACAAACATGTGGCACACATAGTTGACCCACATGACACCTCTCCTGTCAGAATAAATATAGCAAAAAGTTATTGTTTAGTATTATGTTGACTATCCAAAAATGATACAAAAAAAAAAAAACGTAGATTATTAAACTGTGGCTTATCATTTCCAAATATATATATTAAATAAAAAAAAAAACAGAAAAATTATTTGGATTATTTTTTTTTATTTTTTAATCGTAGACCAAACGATTTCAAAATACTTTATATTTTCCCTCTATTTTCATAAATGGCCAAGATGTGGGCGTATAAATCCTCTAAACGGCCGCCATTTTGAAACAAAATTTAGGATGGTGATAGTAAAATCGAGTTCCGAGGATCATGCTAGGGTGGCCGGTGACTTTAGAGCCAATCTAAAAGAAAGCAGTCCATTAACCTCATTGAAAAGTAGAGGACTGACAAATTTGATAATTTGATTTTTGGATTCCACGAATTTTGAAACGTATAACCTCAAATTTTGAGTTGGTTGGTTATTTTTTTTTCTTTTCTTCTGGGTCGATTACCAATGTTCCTTTCTAATTTATTTTATTTTAAAATAATAAATCAATAATCGTCAGCAATAAAGTGCCAATCACTTTGAATTTTTTTTTTATATTTTAATCACATTATTATTTTTTTTTAATTTAAATTTTTTTGGTTATAAAACATTAAACTTAAATTATCATAGTTTTAATTATGATATATATATATATATATATATATATATATATATATATATATATATATAACGAATATTTATAACGATTTATAACGAAGTGTAACAGTACAATTTTTTTTTGTTTTTTTCCTTCAAAATTTTCCATTCACGTACATTTCATTCAGAAAAAAAATGTCACATTTTTAGTTTCAATATTAATCGAAATAGCAATTTATCGTTAGCTTAGCTATTAAAAATTTACTAGTCAAAGATAATGAATATATGTGTCGTCAAAGTGAGTACTAATGCAATTGTTGTTCCCAACTGAAGGGTCTCTTGGACATGATTGCGGAGGGAGATTTCATTTTTGAAAATGATCCTGCCAAAATAAAGACGGGTATCAATATGCTTCTGAATAAGTATAAAGGATATGGAGCAGTTACAGGCTTCAGGTTACAATGAACATATGAATCTTTTTTGCAACAGTTACCAAATCCCACAGTATTTATTAATAAAAAAGATATCATTCTTATGAAAATTATGTGATCAAAAAGTATCAATTTTGCTTCTGTATGAATAATATAAAATATCATTATTTATATTAAAAATATTATTTTGTAATTTAAAAGATCCAATAAAATATTTTGTGGTGGTATTTATTTTCAAATTCAATTTATTGTTCAATAAAAAATTTGTCTTTATTGTCTAAAAACACTGAACGATCTTGTTATTTTTTTTAAATGAAAAACTGTCACAATTTGGTTCATGTTTCATGATTAAATATTCATAAAATGAAACATCTTTTTTTCTTTCTTTCTTTTTTTTTTTAACAAAAAATGTATGTAATACTGACTATGAAAATGTATGACTTTATATTTTAGCAGTGAGTTGAGAGACAACGATAAACCTAAACACATTTCTTCTGTAAAATTCCACTTTTTCGTATTGTGGCATTCTTAATCCGAATGAACGATATATATTTTTGGTATTGTATTATTTTGTTATTAGTGATATCCAAAAATATGTAAATCTAATAGAACTGTAAAATTCCATTGGTCATATTTTAGTATGCTGAGAAATAGTATAGATCATGGATATATTAATTAATGAACTCTCTTTCTATTATATTAAGGAAATAAAAGAAACGGGGGAAGGATATAAAATAATAAATCTAATCAATTACATTATTTTTAACGATTACTTTATAATTTATAGGCAGCCTTTATTAATTACCAGAGCGCCAGTGTTGCAATAAATTCCTCTCCCCCCATCTTGGTAGAGCGTATCCATTATCGGAATAAATTGACTGCTGGTGTAGATATTGATCAAACACCATAAAGGGGTGGTGTTGTGTTGGTGGGGTTCCACTATTTATAGTGTAGCTTATTATAGTATAGTGGCCCTTAATGGGAAAAATATATAATATTATTTTTTTAACAATACTCCATTTCTATATTGTTATTTTAAAACCATACCAATATATCTTATATCAATATCGTGTGAAAAAAATAGACAGACAATCTATCTTATTGTGGATAATGCAATCCTTATCCTGAGATTATTTGTTTATAATGTTTGGACACTTCAACAACTTCGGTTATTTTACTAACATGCATTAATTTTGCAAAAACGTTTAAAAATTAACACTTATCTGGAAATATGGATACCAGGAGGTAACATCAACTCGAGAAAGTTAAAAAGAAGATATTTTTCCTCACTCCCCTTCATTCATCATTCTCCTTCCAATTCGATGTTACTTAGGAACATTTTCGAATAGTAGGAAAAACATAAATCGCGGGTTATGATCATAATCAAGGAAATTAATTGATACAAAAGCGGAAATCATATACACAGATTGCCAGGTCATATATTTCGTTACATATATAGATTCGCAAATTCTTGTTCTATTTAATGTAAAATTGACAAATATGCTGTATTTTCCTTTCAAATATACTTTTATATTTTTTTTTTGCAAATAAATTATTAAAAAAAAAAAAAAAAAACCTGTACCACTACAACCCATGAAGTGTATTGGGTTCAGCACTAGGTAAGGACCGTACTGTTTCTAAACCAGCGGTTGTGCAAGGAGGTGATTTGGCCGAGTTAATGCTCAATCTCCAGGTTTCTTACCCAATTAAGGGTACCCACTTTATAGAGGCTGGACAATCTCCAGGAGGTCTCCCGATCCCACAGGGTAGATCCATGGCCGATAACAGAATAAATAATTATCTGCAATTCTGCAACCCGGGACCGGGAGTATGATAACCACAGTGCCTTACCACTGAGCTACTCTGTTCCCCACAAATAGGCTATAAATAACAGAAATGTGATTTTTTTTTTATTATTTTTAAAATTACCATTTATATATATAGTACCCATTTGAGGTTACCGGCCGTTTAATATTGTTTTGTTTTTTCTAAAAATGGAATAAAAATACACTGGAACCTCTAGTTTTAGAACTTGAAGTTTCCTGGAAAAAAATCGATGAACGGAAATTTCGATATATAGAAAGACTGTAATTTATTCATCTTTTTCAGACTAAAAACAATTATAGCTATTCTTTAGGGCTAAAGAAATATCAATCGAAATTTTTGGGGGTTAATGATGTAACAAAGGTAATTTTTTAGGGTTTAAGAAAAACAAAACTGAACGATCAATAGCACTTATTTGAAAAATTGTACAAATCACATCTGTGATTGAAATTTTTTAACAAATGTGCATTTATAATTTAGTGAGGAAATGTATCAACAAAAAAAAAAACCTGTACCACTACAACCCATGAAGAGCCTTGGGTTCAGTACTTGTTAAGGACCGTACTGTTTCTAGCCAACGGTTGTGCAAGGAGAGGATTTGGCCGAGATCACGCTCAACCGCCAGGTTTTTCCCCTAATTAAGGGTGCCCATTTTATGGAGGCTGGGTGATCCCCAGGAGGGTCTCCCGATCCCACAGGGTCGATCCACGGCTGATAACAGAATAAATAATTACCTGCCCCAGCCGGTCTCGAACCCGGGACCGAGAGCATGGTAACTTAGTGCCTTACCACTGAGCTACTCCGCTCCCTAAATGTATTAAATGATGTGCAAATATAGAAATAACATGAGAAAAATAATTTATTTTTGTTCTGGCGCAAAATAGCTTCATAAGTCTATTGTGTATATTTCATCACCGAAATCATGTTTATTCGAAATGTTCAAAACAAGAAAGGCAAAATTAAACTGAATTTAAAATAAAAATTTCATTCTATGTTAGGAAAGAGATTCAGAGAATTTAAGTCATTTTCCCTCAATTTCAATTGCTTCGAAAACCTGTGGAACAATTTTTGTTTTTTATTATTAAATTATTACCCATTGTTATGAATGAAAACTAAGGGCTCAATCACATTTTATATTTTTTTAAATTGCAACCTTTTGTTCGATATACAGAAATTTGATTCGATAAACAACATATTTTTTTCTAATAAAAATTCAAGGTTCCTAAAAAAATTTCGATATATATATATATATATATATATATATATATATATATATATGGAGATTTTCGATATATTGAAGTTCAGTATACAGAGGTTCGACTGTATTTGTGATATATTTCGAAAACACCTCTCCCCTCCTTCACCCACAATCATCCCTTCTAACTCCTCAGGCTAGAGGGACTTATTGAAGAATGTCTCCTGGAATTCTTTTGTATGGGCCAAAAACCATCTGTGCAACCAGGCACTCCTGAGGCCGAAAAAGTGAAAAAATCTGTAACAGAGGTTTGGCTCGTCCACCCTCTATTACGATAATATTTTTACATCCTTTCTGAGTAAGCTACATTTAATTTAAGGTAACGGGTATTTAAGGTAATCATTAAATTTTCATAATTATTCAGTGAAATGCCTTCTTCTTTTTTATCCTTATCATTCGCTTCTTCAGCACGTTTTTATTCAAAGAATAAAACGTTTATGATAGTCCTGGAATAAAATATCAAATATCAAATATAAAGACGGGTATTTGTTTTTACTTCATTTATATTGTTTTTGTTTGCAGTTCTTATGACATCGTTGACCAGCTGTTCGAATATCATATTTCTCAGCTGTGCTAATATAACCTCCATGTTCCTTCATAATGTACATTTACATTGAACATTTTATCTAATTAATTTAATTCAATAGCAATAGTTATTGATTAGGTGATAGTGATGGGTGATAGAAAATTCTAAGCTCTAGGGTTCAGATTTTAGTGGGTGAGCCTCTCATGTCTGTTATAGAATAGTTGAGGATGAATTCTGTTCTGTGTGTCTCCTATTTTACTGTTGTTTAATGAAATCGCTGAATTTTCATATGATTAAGACCCTCACGGGTTTTATATATATATATATATATATATATATATATATATATATATATAAAGTCTTATTTATTGAAAATGCTGTTACTTTGTATAAGGGCTCGAAAAAGTTATTTAACTTCTTCAAAAAGTTTCAGTTTAACAGTTGCAAGACCTTTTATAATTAAAATATTAGCATAAACGTTCTACACAAAAGAACCTTCTGATAAAAAGTTTCTTAAAAACTTAAGAAAAAAGGTTCTATTAATTTAAGTCCTTGCCAACATTTTTTTTTTTTTATAAAGTTCTGTTATTAGAAGTTCCTATTAGAGCATTTTAAATATAAATTCTCAAATATGAGTTTTCACATACTTATGATCGTCTAGACCGAAAATACTCTCATAATAGACTGAAAATATGAATTTCTACCACCCTGAATCGGATGCGACCAAATATAATAGGTCAACAAATTCATCATATTTATCACCTTTTTTCATATTTTCCTCAGTATCTCGCTCCCAGTATATTTTAGATAATTCTTTGACATGACCAATTTTAAAGAACGTTAAATTTTATGCAAGTTTTATTCGTAAATTTGTTTTAAATTCGGAACATCTGCTGTTATACGGGACAGTAAACATCTGAAAAATGTCAAGAAAACGCAAAAAGTTGGATATTAGTACAATTTGATTGCAACCGATCTATTATGAAAGTGCTTTCGACTTAGAGTATCAACAATTTTCTTGAAATATCCACGTTTTTTTGGCCTAAGTTCCCCGACTATAATCATTTTACTTGGCAGGTTTGCCATGTTTATCAAAAATAACTAAAAAACGAAGTTCCTTTCCTTGAATTAAGCTTTTCTCCTCCCTTACCATGACTTAATACCAACAAACATTTAAAAATCAAATTTTCTACATATTCTTTCATAAACTTTAAATCAGCCGTAAGAAATCAGGTGTCGTAAAAAACTTCAATTCCCAATTATGTCACGTAGCGTGATCTACGACCGAGCGCCTGATATGGTGTTGGCCGTAAAACTGCTGATAGATTGTTATTTATAGAATGAGCGATAGAAATGAGACCTGAATTAGTAAATAGAGAATGGAGTTGAGGCAGGTCACGAACAGGCTCAACTACTTCAATAGAGCCTCATTGCAGGATAGTTTGGAGTTAGGCCTTAGTAGTTAGTGGATATAAGTTAAGCTGGGCTAGGCTATTTATCAGTTAGGCTATCAGGGCGGTGTAATAGCCTTCAGAAAATGATTAGAAGCTTCTCGGTTTGACTTTATAGTTCTCTTCACTAAACTATATTATTAATTACAGTAATTAATTAAAACAGGTATTTTATAAATCTTAAAAAAAAAAAAGGAAGCTACGAATAGTAATTGCTACCTTCAATTCTCTAGACGAGGTGCGAAATGGAGTGCAGAATTCTTTCGCTCAAAAACCAAAGAATGGTATTGTAAAGGTATCCATCAAATTGCCATGAGATGGCAATAAAGAAAGATCATAAAGGTATATGCTTTGAACGTTAAAAAAAAAAAAATTTCAAAATTAAATTACACAGGGCAACAATGATTTTGCGGCGCAGGGTTTCAGAGTCAATTCTGGATTATGTCAGTCTTCTAGATACGAGAAAAATATCAGATTTGCCGAATTGACTTTAGTTTTCTAAATAAAGGCAGTTAATACTCTTAAATTGAAAGAAAAATGAACGTTTTTTTGGAGGGATTTTCGGACAACAGTGAGTTTGCGGCGCAGGGTTTCAGAGTCAATTCTGGATTATGTCAGTCTTCTAGATACGAGAAAAATATCAGATTTGCCGAATTGACTTTAGTTTTCTAAATAAAGGCAGTTAATACTCTTAAATTGAAAGAAAAATGAACGTTTTTTTGGAGGGATTTTCGGACAACAGTGAGTTTGCGGCGCAGTTTCAGAGTCGATTCTGGGGAATTTAATTTTGGTAAATACAAGACAAATATCAGATTTGCCGAATTGACTGTAGTTTTTGAAATAAGAGTCAATTTGAACAAAGTAGTTATGCATCTTCTTTCTTAGTACATTGATGTACATCTTAGTATATTCAAACCCAATGGCTATTCCGCAAGAAAACAAATATTTTCTTGTTCCCCAGTGTTATTTTTAAATTATGAAGAAAATCAGACATTTTTTAACATTTCAGACAGAAGATCCTTCTATCAAAGATATATATTTCATAAGCAGGACATTGGTTTTCTCCTGGAATTGAATACTGAGAGGTGGTTCTATGTATGCTTCAGAACATACTTCTAGATAGATAGATAGATAGATAGACAAAAAGCTTTATTGAAAATAAATTTACATCCAAACAAACAAACAAATTCTCTGACAAGCCTTTGTTGACATGGTATAATACCGTCTGTCAAGAGTTGCCTATATATATACAATTGTTATACAATAAGAAACAAAGAAAAAAAAAACAGCTCACATATATCCTTTTGCTAATAATTTCTTAATTAAATGCATTACATATCAATTTAATAACAAAGAACATCCAATTTATAATTAATTTATTTTTAATTAATTTATTAATAATTTATCTTTAATACACTTGGTTTTTTATTTATTTTGTGATTTTTATTTATATATAGGAGAAGAATATTATGTGTTGTATTGCCGAATCAATAACATTCTGTAGCCATAAGCTGATATGTGGTACTGGTACTGGTAAAAACTGTTCCAATCCTTACCATTTAATAAATCTATTAGTTCATGACGATTTAGTAATTTTTTCCTAAAATACTTGGCCCTATATTAGAACTTTGAATTGATGTATCTATATTCAAACCCAATAGCTATTCCGCAAGAAAACAAATATTTTCTTGTTCCCCAGTGTTATATTTAAATTATGAAGAAAATCAGACATTTTTTAACCTTTTAGACAGAACATCTGTCTATCAAACGTATATATTTCATAAGCAGGATATTAGTTTTCTCCTGGAATTGAATACTGAGAACTGGTTCTACATATGCTTTTATTTAATACTACCCATTAAATGGTTAGATGTTTGACATCAGTCCATAACCAGGTAATATAACAATTATCCTTACCTATCCTGTAGATAACCTATCCTTACCTATCCTGTAGGTAACCTATCCTTACCTATCCTGTAGATAACCTATCCTTACCTATCCTGTAAGTAACCTATCCTTACCTATCCTGTAGATAACCTATCCTTACCTATCCTGTAGATAACCTATCCTTACCTATCCTGTAGATAACCTATCCTTACCTATCCTGTAGGTAACCTATCCTTACCTATTCTGTAGATAACCTATCCTTACCTATCCTGTCCGTCTGGCGGATGTTCCTACTAAAGTAATGATTTTCGATCTGTCTTTATTTATTATTCTTTTTTTATCACTACATAAAAACCTCTCGTGAATTTCTTACAAAACTCCGTTTTTAAATCGTACAAGGCAAACGAAGGAGTACTTTAGAACATGTAGCCTAACGTCTTTCTGAATGAAATATTTTTTGGTTCCAAAATTGATGTCTATTCATTCACGATGATGTGACTTTTTTTAATTTTGTGATATTTGTATACACTTTTTGATTACTGTCTTTAACTCATCAGTTAGTCTTAGCTAATACTGGTCCGATTTTGATGATTCTTTATTGTTTTTTAGATAATTTAATTACCTTTCATACAATTCTTTACATAATTTGCCATAAAATACATACTTTTTAAGTTATGCACAAATAAAATATTCTTTTCATCATAAATTTTTTCCCTGCATATACTCGGTGATATACTACATAAAAGTGAAAGGCCTTTATGAAGAATAATTTTTGCAAGTTTCATCAAAATCGTTAGAGCCGTTTTCGAGAAAATTGTAAAAAATGTTTAAAATCGATTATATAAAGTGGCACTTTCGATTAGTCGATTTTGACGAAAAAGTTGCAGTAACTTCGCATGCATTTGCCTATCTTATATAAGTAATTTCAGTATCGTACAAATTTTCGTTTTTGAGCTAGGCTGTTCACATACATACAGGCTCACAGACCATTTTGCGAGACTTGGTTATTTGGACTAAGGAGTCTTTAAAACGTGTATTTCCGCTGAAAACTCGAATTCGAAAATTTTCATGATCGCAATTCTTCCCCTTATGATATATTTCATGCATAGCTAAGGGAAAGTAAAAAAAAATAATCAAGTGTTTATTGGAAGTTTTCAAACAAAGCCTTTAGTTCCTCAAACAAAGTTTTTAATTAACTAATCAATATTTCAGCGAAGAGTATGAGTTTCCACTTGCCGAGAGATGAGCGATCTCTAGTTGTTCAATCTGTATTCATGTGATTTTGTGTCCTGTAGTCCTCTCGTTAACCACATTGCTATTAACTGCTATAGGCGCAAGGCTTTGTTTTAAATCTGCAATGAACCTCTAAATGCTGGATTACATCTGCCGATTACTGGGCTGGAGAAAAATATTGAAGAGTAGAAGTGATCACAGGTGACGGAGACAGAGGGTGTGTCAGTTTATTGGGTTCGGAAAACATGGTTCCTCGTCGGACGAAAAGGAGAAAAATTAAGAGAGTTTTCAAGCGATATTGCAACTTGATTATAAAACAGGAAATCGAATTTCAAATTAGAAATAACAGAAAACGGACAAGACTTATTATTAAGTTATAATAAAATACATTTTTTTTTTTTTTTAAGGAAAACTTTTTCATTCGACCTAAAAGCGTTTCAAAAAGACTTTATAATGAAAGGATTTCTGGTCGACTAAAATATTTCTTTTTGAAAAAAATTATTTTTCACTTTTAATTTTTAAGACGTACAAAAACTTAATTACAATGCTTTTTTTGTGAACAAACACAATCTTTATTTTTATAATATTAACATTTTGATTGTAATCAAACCGATGTTTCGAAATCTTCTTCTATCCTCTGCGATTTCTTTTCCTCTCTAAAATTTAACAATACAACAATAACACTGTACATATTTTTCAATTATTAATGTACTTTTTAAATAATCATTTCAAAAACTAATTTTTTTATTTTAAAATTGCTGTAATTTTGTTATATAAAATCCTTAGCAGTAGTTCCCTAATTCTGTTTTTGTTCATAAATAATTATTTCGTTATATATTAATATTAAAACTAATTTTTAAACCATTAGTTCCCTATTTAATAATAGCAATATTAAAATGAACTTTGTACTAATCCATTAATTTCTTTGCTATTTGTCTATTGTCCAGCAAATTAGTTATTTTCTTCCTTTTTTGTAAAAATATGCTATTTTATATGTCTAACTATTATATTGTTTTATTTATTATTAATTATGAAATAATTATTATTGTCATTTAATATTTAGTTTCTTAATTATATCAGCATAGTGAAATTCACTGCATTATTTATATTTTTGGTGTATTTTTCATAATCCAAGATTTTCGGTTCATCAAAATCAAATTTATAATTGCTCATTATACTATAATGGGCAAGAGGTGTAATGATTTTATTTTTGGACTTTTATTTTCCATATGTAGTTTTATTCTAGTTTGTAGTTTTTAGATGTTTCTCCTGTGTACATCATTTCGCAATCGCTACAGTCTATTTTATAAATCACCTTAGTTTTTTCTATCTTTTTTATTTTTTCTTTCATATTGCTTATATACCTTTCCAATTTATTTCTGTTATTTGTTAGTTCTACATTTGCATGGTCGCATTCCTCCATAATTATGGAGAAAGAAAAAAGAAAATAATCTTTTTTATGTTCTCCGTTAAAGTAAAAAAAATAGTGTGTGAAATGATTATTTATTATATACATTAATAATTGAAAATATGTATGGTGTTATTGTTAAATTTTAGAGAAAAAGTAAAAAAAAAAAAAAAACAGAGGATGAAAGAAGATTTCGAAACGTCAGTTTGATAGGAATAAAAATGTTAATATTATAAAAATATAGATATATTAAGGGAAGTTGTTATATAGATATATTAAGGGAAGTGTTTGTTCTAAAAAAAATATCTGATGTGGACAACACATCTGATGTGGACTTCCTTGTACGCCTATTAAACCATAAATCGGTGGCTCAAAAAGTGATCCTGATTTAGGTTACTATTCAAAATACACTATTATATTACTAAATATAGTAAATACATTCATATCTATATAAAAGTCTTATTTACCAAATTTGAAATGTTTACATTATATTTTAATATAATTTTTGATGAAAGTCTAATATGACCTTCAAGTAAAGTACCGCTTTCGGTTTTCCAATTTAGATCAAAATCTAGTATGTTATTTATCTCTATATATAAGTTATAAGTACTAAATTTGAGAAGTTTTGCATAGTATTTTAATATAATTTTTGTTGGAAATCAATTATGATCTTCAAGTAAAGTACCACTTCTGGTGATCAAGAAGAGACTAAAAAACGAGGTTCACATCTAGATTTTACAATAATCCTAAATACAAAATTGCAACTTTCTACGGCTAACCATTTTAGAGTTATGCGAGATACGAACGTACGCACGTACAGACGCCACGACGAAACTAGTCAAAATGGATATTTCCGTTGAAATCTGAAAACCGAAAATTTTCGCGATTACAATACTTCCTTTACTTCGAACAAGGAAGTAAAAAACATTATAATTTAGTAATGTTGAACTTCCGTAAGTTGAGTGGAATTAGTATAATTTGAGTACAAAGACTTTTTTCGGCACTTATAAAAGATCCATAGCTATCGGTCAAGAAAAAATCCATAGCATGTTTCGCATCCTAACAGGCACTGCTAATGCCTTATTTTCGTTAAAATCAGCCGTGTCGTTCCAAACAGCTGACGACCTTACCTTCTATAAATATAGGCTAATACATCAGCAAAGAAATTGTCAGCAGTCTTATAAGAAACCTGAGTTCCAAGATCCCTCAAAATCAGCCGAGCCCTTCTACAAGCTTATTTATCTCAATGTCAACATAATATTGCATTGCCATAAAGTTTATCAATTTGTACTTGATCAGATGCTGCAGCGTGATCGGATAATCAGAGCTGTGCTGAAATTCGATTACAAGATTTGATTGACAGAAGTGAAAGTAAATGCATTTTGAATTTCAACTAAAATATTTATTTAAAATTATATAAAGTGTATACATATATAAAATTATTTTATCCGTTTTGTGCCCTTTAGTTATATAGTTATTATTAAGGGCATAAATTCAAGGCCAATAGAACTAATTACCCTTGAAGGAGTGATCAAAGGTTAGAGTTGCAAAGGGCTTCTAAAAAATTAATTTTAAATATTATAATGACATACCCTTTCTCAATAGCATTGCAATATCTAACTGAAATATGTGTAATAATAATTTTTATTTCTTTGTGATATTTTATAAATAAAATAAAACCTGTTTATTATTATCTGTCTCTTCATTTTGTCCGCTTTTCTCGAGAAAACAGATGAACAGATTTCGAAGAAACCTTTAAACGCAAATTAACACAGTTGGGTAGTAACTCTTAAAATTTAATTAAGAGTTTAAGAGATTTTGTTTTTGTCGTATTATATTTTATTCTTCAACTTGAAACATATGCTCAGACCAGATTAAACCTGCGAAAACCGTTAAGATGGTGAGATTTTATCTTGCTGACAATATTAAAGGTTTTTTTTTTTTTTAATTTAGGTGATTTTTATATAATTTTTGGAAGAAATAATTAAGTTGTAAATGTTGACGTATATGAAAATTATCAAATGAAATGATCAAAGTTAACCCAAAACTTTGAAGAGAGAGAAATTATTAATTGAAAATCAGTGCTGCCCAAATACATTGGGTTGCTACAATACACAGCGTACTGATCAATCCTTAGGTTGATATATATATATATATATATATATATATATATATATATATATATATATATATACATTTTACATTTCTTTCTTTTTTTTCCTTCCCTTTCCCTTTTATCATTTAATCATTTATCTACATAATTCATAGTATTTTCATTTGTATTCGATTAAACTACATTTTTTTATATCTTTTGTTTATTTTAATCATATTTTAATAATATTTATTTTTTCTATTTTATAGATTAATAAATAATATAGATTTTTTCTATGTTGCACAATATATCTGGCACTTACCTAAAAGAAAATCCCTAGGATATGATTAATTATGAATATTAAAATTAGTTAATATTAATTTCCGAAATGTTCTGAATTTTTTGAAAAATGAATGTACTAAAGACCGATTTACACACTGACTGACCAAAAAATAATACCTGACCAACTCTTCGATTTTCGCAAACAACATTCAATAACCCACCACTTACACAGAGTTAGTGACTACATTGCTGGAGCAATGTAGCGAAAATAATACGCGAAAAAAAGCAAAAAGCGAAAACTGGCGTATTTCGAGATGTCTCCCAGGCGTTTGATAAAGTCTGACACCTGGGGCTTATCATCAAAGCTTTAAGACCATCACCCGTACTACCCCATTCTTGAATCCTCCCTCTTTGAATGATTTTCTCTATCCAACAGAGATCAGAAATTTCTGCAATTCGACCACTCTTAGCAGGAGTACCGCATGGATCAATACTGGCTTCTTTAGTATACATTATATAAGCGCCTAACATACCTACTAAATCCGAAACATTGACTTGCCTTGAAACGCTGACGATACAATTTTAACAGTACAACACGATCCAAGACTAGCCTCACTGATTTTGCAATATCAATTACTACATGTACAAAATTAGTAATCACTTTGGAAATTGCGATTAAATCACGACGAATTACAATATAAAACGTTCAAAATTCGACGAGGCACGTGACTCCCAGTGACTATCGGCAAAAGATAATATTCGACCGAATGATAATCTGAGGCCCGCACGTCAAAATGAAAAAAAAAAATCACACAACCGTCCTATAATAATTATCTTTTTAATATGATTTTAAAGAGTTCGCATAAACAATACTTGAAATACACTCAGAAGTATTCACTTCTTCACATCTTCTCCCACATAAGTACAATAGAACAGACTATACTATTATATGTTATTATACTACTACTACTATACTAAGATATACTATACTACTACTATATTTATATACTTCTATATATATTTACTTCTATACTTTTATACTTATGCTTATATACTTCTTCTACATATACTTATTATACTTATATGCTTCTCCTTACAATATATTTCATATTTAGTAAAGGGAAAGTAAAAGTGAAAAAAAAAAAACACTGAAATTATTATTCTCTATTTTTTCCAAATCGTCAAAATAAAAAATTAGACCGAATCTGAATAACCATGCACATAATTACTTAAACCCATATGGTCTATCGGCTCAAATATTGACGGTCCAGCAAAAAGATGCACATAGAACTACAACCTTTGCAATCTAAAATTTTAAGAGTGATAACAGAACCTCCTTGGTACGTAAACAACAAAACTCTACACATCGAGTTACAACTAACATCTATCTACCAACACAATAGAATACTATTCCCGTTTTAATAATAATCTTCACGGACATAACAACAGAATTATAAACTATATAGCTACGACTGACATGATAATTAGGAAGCAACTAATAAGGAGCTGGATGAGAGATCTCCTTTGATGAATTAAAGGACAAATCCAAGACCGATAAGTCTGGGCACTTTGCTTCATCACTCCTAACATGCCATGGCTATCTTCATAACATTTACTGATTGTCACTCTCAGCTGTAACAGGTGCGAATAAACAAGTTAAGTTAAAAATAAAAACAAATAGGAAAAAAAAATGAATGATTCTCGCAGCTGAGATGTATTTGAGGAAGAAGGTTACAAATAGCATGGTTTGAACGAACTTAAAAAGAACCTATATTTTCAACCATATGAATTCACCCTTTAACTGTAAGGGAACAGAGTTTGAAAAATGAGAATTTCAAAAGTATAAAAGGTTGAAAGCGAAAGAGAAAGAAAAAAAACCCAGCAATTTGTAGAGGAGTGGGGGGAGATGAAGCGAATGCAACAAAGGCCCTGATTGGCAACCTGCCTCCTTTGACCTCTCGCCCCAAATGTTTCCCGCCAATATATCAGCTGTCGGGTCTCTATGGCGGGGTATGTATCCTTTCTGTCCCCATTAAATATATATATATATATTGTAACCAAGGTTGGTAGCTTGGCTGGAAAAGCCAGAGGGGGAAGAAGGTTGGAGAACCTAAGATAACTTCTTTGTATCTCTGTATCTCTCTATATCTCTCTATATAGAGTTAATGTTTATCTATAGTTTTAAAGATATATTTATGTTTGCTTTTTGCTTGTTTTAGTGTATAAATGTAGTATAGCTTTATAGTAAATATCTCTTTTTTTTTTGTATATAGTTGTTTTAGTTGGTTTGTAGATATTTTGTATAAAATATAAGTTGAGTGGAAACCTAATAGTAGTGGAGATGTTTGCATGAGCCCTTCTCACCTGAGCTGAGCCTGTAGCCTATAGTGTAGTGTATGACAAGGTATGTACACCTTTTATTTAAAGAAATACTTTATCTCTTAAGGTGGAATAGTCACACCTGGCTAGTTCAAAATAGCCTGGCGCCCATGAAACTAGTTAAATAAAAGGTAAATGAATATTTTGGTCATAATATATATAAAGAAATATAAAATAGAAGAGCAAAAGGTCAAAAAGAGACAAAAAATAATTTTTTGGATGTAAATTGGAAGTTCCAAACACCAAGCCTCTCAAAAACGACGGAAAGAAACTATCTTGTCGATATTTCGGCTATATATATATATATATATATATATATATATATATATATATATATATATATATATATAAAGAATAGTCTAAAAATACCTTGTTCAAATTTTGTTCTTTACATTTATTTTATTTTTTAGTTTTTTTTCTCTCCTGTTTCTAATGCCAACAAAAGATCTATTCATCGATAAATTGGCCATTCATATCTTGTGATTATTCAACTTTTAAACTGCCTATATTTATATATTAGTAATATTTCAGGTTGAACAATTGAATCCAAATGCTATCATTTTAATTTTAATTCCACACCACCTGCCCATGTGCTGGGAAAATGCCCCAACAACTCCCTCCTCACTACAGGGTCAAGCACGAACTGATAAGACTCCTTCACGGTTAAGGATTACACCTGCTCCGACGAGGTATTTCCAAAATGTTTATAAAAGATAATCAGTAGACAAACCTGCCAAAAAAAACATAGTCGATGAATGAAAAAAATGGGACGTAGTTAGTCTTTTGGGGTACAATTGTTACCCAACTGTAGAGCTCTTAGAGAAAGTTGTAACTGACTGTGGGGAGTGGGGCGAAAGTTGTAAGTATAGATGGGATTATATTCCCATGGGATTATATTATATTGGGATTATATTATATTGGGATTATATTATATATAGATTATATATCCCTAGATGGGATTATAGGATACTGCAACTAAGAATTTCAAACTCCCGATATAAGGATGACACAGGATGACTTATACTACGTTGTAAAGGGCTGGCGGACTACTGTACCTTAAATCGTACACTAAAGGAATTATTAACGAGTGCATATTCCAACGTTGGTTTCCTAAATTGCAAGCGTAAATTGCACCCGAACAAAAGCTGTGATGATTGCACAAGTTGGACTACAAAATCCTTCAGCACCCATCCTATTCGCCTGACCTCTCCCCTACCGACTTTTAAAAGCACCTCGTCACCTTTTTGCGAGAGAAACCAGGATAATATGAAAATGGTTTTTGGTAGTTCATTTCTTTCCTGCATCATTCCTGCTGGTATAAATAAGCTTGTGCGTTGGCGAAAGTTCTGATTCTGATTGAAAATATTCTACTGTTGAAGTAAAGATACGGCATGTTTTCAATAAATGTCAAATATAAATATCAAAAACCTGCATTATTTTTGCATATATCCAATGCATAGCTCGGTAATTCCAATAACTAATGCAGAATTGTAATGTGTTGAACAGTTTATGAAAACACAATTTTCGGGATTCCAACAACGAAATGGAAATTGATTTATGCATATAAGTATATACATAATATTCGACTTCAAATCAATATTTCAGATCACGACAATGTCTGTAATTTTAAATTTTATTCTTTTTACTGATACTGAAAGAATTGTATTCGCGAAAATTTTCGGTTTTCAGATTTCAACGGAAATATCCATTTTGACAATGCCTGAATCCATTTTGACTAGTTTCGTCGTGGCGTCTGTACGTACGTACGTTCGTATCTCGCATTACTCAAAAACGGTTAGCCGTAGAAAGTCGAAATTGTGTGTTTAGGATTGTTGTAAAGTCTAGTTGTGAACCTTCCTTTTTGGTCACTGCTTGATCACCGGAAGTGGTACTTTACTTGAAGATCGTAATTGATTTCCATCAAAAATTATATTAAAATACTATACCAAACTTCTCAAATTTAGTATTTATAACTTGTTATATTAATACAAATAACATACTAGATTTTTATTGAAATTGGCGAACCGGTAGTGGTACTTTAAGTGAAGGTCACTATAGACTTTCATCAAAATGAGATTAAAATATAACAAAAAACATTTCAAATTTGGTGAATATGACTTTTTTATCAATATAAATAATGCAATAGATTTTGGTTCAAATTAGCTAGCCGGAAGTGGTACTTTATCTGAAACTGTTTTTACTAATCGCTTTTAACTTTTTTATAATGCTTATTATAATGCCACATGTGTGTGGTTGTCAATAGATGGACGAGAATAGAAGTCGCGACGCCGAGTGTCTTTTTTGAGATTCTGCTATCTTCGGAAACTAGTAACCAAATTCAGGATCACTTTCTATACTAGCAATTATAGTTTAATAGGCGTACAAGGAAGTCATGCGGTATCAGCATCAGATATTTATTTAAGTTGCTTGCCGATTCCATTTATTCCGTCGGTATAACGAGGATTGCTGAGTAGTCATCCTCGTTATTAGTAAAACTTAAGAGTGTACTTAATCTAGATAATAAATTGAGATAATAAGGAACAAATTGAGGAAGCGGAATCAGAATTTATTTCCTTTCTCTACAAGATCATTTCTCCTTTATTTCCTAAAGAGATCCTATCTATTACAATTAATATCTGGCAAGGTATCTTGGAATATAATTGATCCTTGTTAGGTATATTTTAACATTACAAACTTGAGGAATAAAATTGTATCTATTAATTCTTCTTTACAAAAAAAAAAAAAGCCATGAGCACATTAAGTTTTTAGTTGACATCCGCATGATGGTATAGAAGGTTAAATCTAATTGGTCAGTTGACATCCGCATGATGGTATAGAAGGATAAATCTAATTGGTCAGTTGACATCCGCATGATGGTATAGAAGGATAAATCTAATTGGTCAGTTGACATCCGCATGATGGTATAGAAGAATAAATCTAATTGGTCAGTTGACATTCGCATGATGGTATAGAAGGATCAATCTAATTGGTCAGTGGACATCCGCATGATGGTATAGAAGGATCAATCTAATTGGTCAGTGGACATCCGCATGATGGTATAGAAGAATAAATCTAATTGGTCAGTTGACATCCGCATGATGGTATAGAAGGATCAATCTAATTGGTCAGTTGACATCCGCATGATGGAATAGAAGGATAAATCTAATTGGTCAGTTGACATCCGCATGATGGTATAGAAGGATAAATCTAATTGGTCAGTTGACATCCGCATGATGGTATAGAAGGATAAATCTAATTGGTCAGTTGACATCCGCATGATGGTATAGAAGAATAAATCTAATTGGTCAGTTGACATTCGCATGATGGTATAGAAGGATCAATCTAATTGGTCAGTGGACATCCGCATGATGGTATAGAAGGATCAATCTAATTGGTCAGTGGACATCCGCATGATGGTATAGAAGGATCAATCTAATTGGTCAGTGGACATCCGCATGATGGTATAGAAGAATAAATCTAATTGGTCAGTTGACATCCGCATGATGGTATAGAAGGATCAATCTAATTGGTCAGTGGACATCCGCATGATGGTATAGAAGGATCAATCTAATTGGTCAGTTGACATCCGCATGATGGAATAGAAGGATAAATCTAATTGGTCAGTTGACATCCGCATGATGGTATAGAAGGATAAATCTAATTGGTCAGTTGACATCCGCATGATGGTATAGAAGGATAAATCTAATTGGTCAGTTGACATCCGCATGATGGTATAGAAGGATAAATCTAATTGGTCAGTTGACATCCGCATGATGGTATAGAAGAATAAATCTAATTGGTCAGTTGACATTCGCATGATGGTATAGAAGGATAAATCTAATTAGGGATTGAAACTAGTTTCGAATGTTATACATTCATCTTCAGTTCTGAAAACACACATAAAATTCAAAAATAAGCAATTCATAATAAATTAGATGTAATATAAATTTTTACATTTTCTTTCATTTTATGTTTAACATTCGAAACTAGATTTCAATAAAACAAAATTATAAAAGTGACAAATAATTTATCAACCCCTAATTAAGTTTTTAGTTTCTGCATTCCATTATATACTTAACATAATTATTAAAAGCAAACTGGAAACGGTATTTTATCATTCAATATTTTTCGTTAAAAACAATTATAAATAAAAATAAGTCCACTTTTGACTCAAGGAGAACATCCGACATTTTTCTGTAGAATTATTAGCTCTAGGGAAATTTTATAGTAAGTAGTGATACTTTATTCATTTTCGGTTTTCGTTATATAACCGTTTGTGATAATTTTGCTTGCGTATAATGTATTACTGTATTGTATTGTCGAAATTGCATTTTCTTATGAAAAATATATATTTAAATATTAAAAATATAAAATAAAACTTATATACGAATGATACTTTTTTCTTGATACTTGGGCCCCATTTCAGTATTCGGTCAAATGTCAGAGCAAGATAGTGTCACGTGTCACTTCTGACTGTTGAATCTGTCTATTGTCTTGAAAAACTGGAGAAATTTCATTTTTGGAAAATATGATTTTAAATATTTGTTAAGTATGGTGAAAAATAGAGGACGGCGCTGTGTTGCTACAGTACCCGCAATACACAATGGCTGGTGTCCTTAATGAGTGTCTTTGTCATTAATCACTTCTGGTGAAGATGATTTCCATTTTGAGTTATTTTTCTTCTTATTCCCATAAGCTGGCTTTAAATTTATATTAAATATTCTTTTTTTTAAATCATAGAAATCGGAAAAAAAAAGAAATAATATATTAAAGCTATTTTAATGAAATACGCATTTATCGGATTCGAAATAGCTCACTGAAGTAAAATATGGAGAATTATTGTATTATTAGAATTATGGATCCAAACGAATTAAACTATCTGCGGCTTATAATAAATCCTTCTTAATCCTTTGAAATTCCCTCTCTCGACATTTTTTTCCTTTTTAAAGACATTTAAATCCCTTTTTTTTTCACCGTTACTTCCTCTCCTTTTAGGCAAATGAAAATTAGTTAAAAAGCGTTTTTCTTATTCTAGAATCTATTTGTTTATTTTATTTTATTTTATTTTTTTTTTTTGATGACAAAGAAAACAAACTAAATAAAATAGTGTTTTATTCACTGGAGAAGTCTTTTTTTTTCTTTAATTTTAATTATATTAAAGATTTAGACAAATTTTAAGAATGTTTCAGATGAAATTTCCTTTTTCTTGATAAAGTTACTTTATTACGGATTGTTTTTTTTTTTTTAATAGCCCTAGGAAATAGATTATTTCAGTCGTAACCATTAGCTTTTTGTATTCATTTTTTCGGAATATATTTTCAGGAAAGCAATATTAATATTTAATATTAAATATTTATCTATTAATATTTAATATTTATTCAGATTGGTTGATTTGTTTGTTTGCTGTTTATTGAATCAACATCTGTCATCAATTAAACCTTTATTGATCATTTTATTACTATATGAAATGATAATTTGATTATCGCTATGGTGAATACAACGGTAACCATCGTAGATTTATTTTTATTAATTTTAGATCGTGTTTATTCATCTTATAATTGAAACATTAAAAAATAATTTTAAATAAAATTGTTCTCTTTCATTGGACGTATTAAAAGTTCATGTACCACGGTCCGGGAACTACTGTTCTGTACGGTCGTCTGTAAAATATTCAATAGCAAACATTTAATGAATACATGATCACACCAGGTGTTTGAGAGGTAATCAATAAATGTTGAACACTAATTCATTTATAACCACTGAGCTGGAATTATTTATAAACAAAGCTAAGAATTGTAGTAGATGAAGACCCGGCATTAGTTGCCTAATGAGGCCATCAACAATAAACGCGTCGGCTTTGTTGTTGCGGTGATGGCGGCGGCTTTGTTGAATCGGCACGTTCAGTTGTTCATTGATCCGTTCCCGTCCTCCCGCAAAAGTAAGTTCAAGTTCAAAACTCAATAATAGAACTTTTATTCTTGTAATCCTTTCCTTACTTGACTACTAAACTACAAGGGAAATTGTATACTTCACTATTCAACTTTGTTGAACAGTTGTTATTTGTTGAACTAGTTTTTCTTGTATTTATTATATCATATCAAAACAGGATATGTTTTATTGGGGCTCGGTTTCAATGGAATAAACTTCACATTGTATGAATTTCACCGACCGAAGAGACAAATAAAGTAAGAATACGATTAAAACAATAAAGTAAGTTAACATATAAGAAGGAGAGGAAACAATTTAAATATATTTCAGATTGAAGACTGACATGGGGTCAAGATGCCAAGAATAAAGCCAAACTTTAAAACCACGACTGAGACTGTTTTATTCCCTACTACAAAGGAGCTTTAAATCACCACTCAGAAAAAAAATTAAAATTTACAAATATTTGTTAATATCTATATGGACGTACGCATCCAAAAAAAACAACATTCATTAATAAAATGCAGATATTCTAATCATTTTTCTAGACTAAAAGACTCACCTTCCTATGTGTCAAACGAAACCCTTCATACAGACTTACATATCCCGACAGTTATAAATCACATTCATTCAATCATTCAATCAAACAAATTACATGGTCACAACAAACAGGTATATAGCAACAATTGAAATTTCAGGTATCATTCTTCGAATACTGAAGAGTTGGATGAGGGATCTGTTAGCCTTGCCATTAAGATATTGGCAAGCCGATATTGTGCGGTCCTGGCTCCCTCATGCCTTATCATGTCTGTTATCATTATAACATCACTTTTTCTGATTGTTTTGCAAATAAAAAGGTGCGAATAAAATGTTGAAATCATAAAAAAAAAAAATTGTCCTTAAGTGAATGGAATTATTGTGAAATATTAATGAAATGTTCTAGAGTACCTATCCAAACAATAATTTTCGTCTCATTTTTTAAGTTTTTGCTCTCATTAATTGATTTTAGATAGATTTTGTAGATGGATCAATTTGTAGATAAATTTTAGATAAAAAAAAAAATGTGATTTAGAAAAAATGCATACAAAAATATTAAATGGATATAAAAATACAGACAGAGATGATGGTGACATCAGATTACTACCGTGGCCTTCAACAAAGGTCGGGCTTACGGCGAAACACCCCTCGGACCCGACCTATAGGCAACAGGAAACTGATGACGTCACGCTGGAAAACAGTGACGTAATGGAGTCGGCGAGATCGAAAGCACCCCTCCCTCCAGGTTGTTGTTAAGGGGGAGGGGAGAGGAGGGTTGGCATTTGTGTTTGTGATGCTTTTGTGAAAGCCGGAGGTGTGACCTTAGCCGAAGGCATTAGCGGAGTCAGGGCCGCGTGATACCTCGACGGATCGGGAATTGCTATCCGTTACAAAAGCTTGGGCCAAGTTCATTCCTGTGTCGGGATTAACCTTCCAGAGTCAAAGCTTTCGCCTCTCGTGACTATTTAATAAAAAGAAATATAATGTTCTAGGATGCAATAAAAGGAAAATGCAAGCTAAACAACCAAATAAACAATTAACGCAATTTTTTTTATAAAGAAAAAAAATTAATTTAATAAAAAATAAAAATCTCAACTACGGAAATAACTTTGATAACTTACAACCCTATTCGTCCCATGGGACGGAAAGTACTTGGATATCTACTTAAGCGATTTGGCGGGCTGTTAGTGAAGTTGGCGCCCATGAATATTGAAACTTGGTGTTGTTGTCGGGTGCCTTCCAATACGGCCAATTTGGGCATCATCAGGCAGGATAAGTGCTATTATGTTTAAACAGAATTGTCGATGTGAGATGTGGTATCTGCATCCTGCATTTATGCGATCTTACTTTTTACTGTCCTGGTGATATCCGAAATAGCGATACTTTGGCTGATTGGATATTCAATAGTATTTCGGAGACGTGAAGCTATGTAATATTCCTATTGCATCGTACAATCAACTTTTTCGTTTCAACTGAATGTTTTGCACAATACTTAATTATTTTCAGTTGACATCCATATGATGGTATAGAAGGATCAATCTAATTAGGGATTGATAAATTATTTGCCACTTCTACAAATTTGTGAACATAAGACGGAGTCAAGTTTACTCTTAGGCAGGTGTTGTTGTACCAGATGTTTTTGTTGGCTGTTGCATATTTGAGTCTCAATTTAGAAAATAAATATATGGCATATTTTTGTTCCGCATTCTTCAGTTCTGTAATGACCTGTTTGGAGATAGAATTAAATTTTGAATTGCTCAGTTTTGAGTCTTCGGTTGGTGTAACATGCGCTATAGCCTGGCTCGCTTCATAATCATTTGACATCGGCATGATGGTATAGAAGGATCAATCCCTAATTAATTATTGTGTTTAGTATTTAAAAGCACCAAAGACTCCCCAACATTGCGAATCTCGTAAAAGCACGTACAAATCGCAGTTCGTTTTCAAATTATCCATTTCTAAAGTCCCCAAGCCAAATCAAGTAAACACAATATTCTTAAATAAAATTAAGGCCAAACTTAAAAACCTTAGGAAAATTCAAATACCTGCGAATGTCTACATGAGAAATAGAAAGTAAATAAACAGAGAAATAACAAACGAACTGGTTATTTTCCTGTTTGCATACTTCCAATTTCTTTCTTCTACTCGGTTTTTCTTTTGCTTCACGACGATTTTTATTTTTATTTTACCTTATTAATTTAATTATTCTTTAATTCAAAGTTTTGCTTCTTTACACTGAATTATTAAATAAAAATAAAACTGCATAAATAAAAGCATTTTTATTATATTCAAATAAATGACAAAAAAAATGTTACTCTGTCGTCATCGTCGTTGTAATTTTCAATTGGGTTGTCCATAATTTTCTCCTCCAATATTGAATGAATCTTAGTGATATATTACAGATTAGAAAACTTTCAATAAACGAGGACAATTTTTGTTATTGGATCACAGAATTTATAACGTCTTGCTGAGTAATAAGCGCCTAAATTTAAAAATTCAACTTGGTTTTGACTCTGCAGATTTTAATTTTTGTTCTTCTGAAACCAAAAATATGTTTGCATAATTGAAATCGAAATCTAATAAAATTTCAAATATTTATGACTGGAATTAGATGAGAAAGCTTATACGGACCCATTCAAAATCCAAAGTTGCAAGAAGAGGCAGAAATCCCACATACCATTTAATACAAGGCAGCCTTAACTTTGATTTTTGATTGGCAGTAAAGCGCGGTTTTAAAAATTATTGTAGTTATTCAGAAAATTATTATCTCATAAAACTTCTTTACCAACCTATTAATTTTGAATTTTATATGTTTATTTTATATATGTGTTATTTGTCGGAAAATGAAGATTTTACATTACAAATTTCATAACGTAAATATCACGTAATAAAATGTCAAGTATTATACAATATTTTGGAGCGAAACGTACCATGTGAATTATTTTGTTGATTTCACGGCCACGAATAGAAGCTAGACTTCGGAAATAGAAAATCTTCACAGAAGATGTTCAAGTGTCGAATACTACAGTAAAAGATGGCTTACTTTTTGATTTTTGCGTTTTGACTTTTTGACTGATGTCCAGAAGAATACGTTGTCTCGATTCATTGGGCAACAGTAGATGTCGAACCACCAATCTCAGGTATTGTCGTTAACAGGAAAAGTTTAATCCAGAAACCTGAAGAAAGATTTGATTACATTTCTTAATAAATAAATATTCTTGTTAATTATCATAATTCTAATTTTTGTGAACCTTAGATATGTTTTATCACTCCTCCTTAGTTTTACTATATTATTTTCTATCTTTTTTTCTTTCGTGAGTTTTACGAAATTCGTTCATGTTTTATCGTGTTTAACGATATTATTTGTGTTTTACAATGTTCATACATTATAAATATAATTGTATTTACTTCAACTTATAATAAATGGATTAAGATCTTTTTTTTTAGAACCAAAAATTAATTTTTATTATCTATAGCTTGGAAAATAAAGAACTTCAGATCCGAACCCTAATAATAACTTTCCAGTCAAAAATATGACGACTCATTGCAAAAGCACCTTGGTACGTGACAAACAAAACCCTGCATACTGACTTACACCTAACAACAGCCGACGAAAATATTAGAACTCTTTATCAAAGATTTTATAATAACTTATACGGGCATATCAACGTACTGATTACGGATGTCTCCGGGCCTTTGAAATTAATTTTTTTCTGAATTATTTTTTTATTTATCGTGTGTACAAAAAATATAAATGAGAAATAAGATAACTTGAAGCATATTTTAGGCTTGTGCCTAAGTTAATGGCCTAATGTTTAATAATGTAATGTTCAGATCTTCAAATCTATTTAACTCTGATTGATCGCATTTGATCGATAAAATTGTGTCATGGTATTTTAGTACCATAGACTATCTACTACTGTGAAAAAATTAAAACCACATGTTCAACCTAATTTTTTTTTTTTTTTTAAATATCTCATATATTTAATATGGTAGAAATTATATCGCAATTGTTATTTTTTTACACATAGTTCCACATTTCTAAAATATAGTAAGAGCAATAAAATAAAAAAAAAAAAATAATAATAAATAAAAAACATAAATATTCAAGATGGTAGCATGTGGTTATAAATTTTTTCACAATAATAGATGGTACTGTAATTGTTGTATGGTACTAAAATACCATGATACAATTTAATCGATGAAATGCAATAAACCAGTGTTATATAGATTTGAAAACCTGAAGCCCTATTTTTAAATATTACATATACATATTATTAGGCCATTAACTTAAGCATAAGCCTAAAATATGCTTCAAGTTATCTCATTTCTCATTTATAATTTTTGTACACACGATAAATTTCGAATAAATAAAAATACAGAATATTGCTAACTTATTTTTTTTTCTTCAAATAATAATTATTCATAAATCTTGTAAACGAAGTAAATACCTGAAAAAAAGGCAATTATATACGTAGAAATCTATATAGGGAAGAATATTAGTTCATTTCTTCCCCTTGTATATAATGTTTTCACTATCACTAATAAAAGACAGTCCATGCTCATAAATGAAAAAAGAATTTTTTACTTATCCTGTTGTAATCAAAAGTTATACAATTTTGGTCACTAAATCGACAATTCTTCCCATTGTGCGCCGTAAGGATAAAATTATAATAAGGAGAATACATTTGGTAAGTTTCATCAAAATCGTTAAGACCTCATGGTGGTATAGTCTATAGAAAAAAGATTTTTTGGCTATTGTGCACGAGGTTCCGATTTGGTGGTACACAGACTTTGGAGGCTAAAACTCTCTTAAAAAAAGTAACAAAATCCGTCCACCCTTTGCACAGATAATTGTGGTACAGACACACAGGCCAATGGCTGAAAATGCGATTTTTGGACCCAGAGGCCCCAAAACCAGATGCAATATCTGATGAAAATTTATCTTAGGTCTGATTACAATACTCTCCTAAACCTAGATGGCAAGGAAAGTAAAAAAAGTTTTATTTAATGGATGGTTTGAATTTGCTTTCTTTAGTGTATAAGTCTATACTAAAGGATTAGTGATGCTTGTTAAACCTGAACTTTCAGTGAACTCTAAAGGAAAAAAAAAACTGGAAAAATTGAAGTGTTGTGAAGTGGTTAGAAAATTAACGAAGTTGAAGCTAATTCATAATTGGTTGCCTTCATGTAGCTCCACTTCTCCAGCTAAAACACTTCAACTCGATCGAAAAAAAATAAACTTGCGAAATTGGTTTGCTTCCTATATTAGCGGCCACTTGACTATGCGAACCAATTTAAAGTTAATACCTGCCTCGTGGAGGGTATATTAGATTATTTCCAGGTTTATTTTCAATAATTTTGAATTAAAATCAATTTATTAATAAGAGTATATATTGTATTTATGATTGTTAAAATTGTTCTCAAATATATATACATTTGAATAGAGTTTATTTAACAAATATTAACAATTCTGTCCTACCAGATGGCAACATTTATCGGTCGGTGCAAAGAATATCATATAAAAAAATATAAATATAACATATAGTATTTCTTTTAACATTTTTAATAATCCGAAGGCTGTGGAGGCTGGAACGCTAATAATATGTTTACAATTTGAAACTTATAGCCGAAATAAGGGATTGATAAATTATTTGCCACTTCTATAAATTTGTTTTATTTTAAACTAGTTTCGAATGTTATATACATGCATCTTCAGTTCTAAAAACACACACAAAATTCAAAAATAAGCAATCCAAAATCCAGTTTGGTATAATCCGTCTAAACCTTGGTGAGTACTAACATGTATTTGATTTATTGTCTTAATTAAATTCATAATTCAAAAATGTTTTATAATACTGAATTATATTATATCGAATTTAATATGTTTAATAATACCAAACTATATTTTGAATTGCTAATTTTTTAATTATGTGTGTGTTTTTAGAACTGAAGATGAATGTATGACATTCGAAACTAGTTTTCAATAAAACAAATTTATAGAAGTGGCAAATAATTTATCAATCCCTGCTTAGATTGATCCTACTATTACACTATCATGCGGATGTCAACTAATAATAATTTTACATTACTATTACATAATATACTTAATTAATTATAATAAAATAATCAGAATTTAAATTGATATGGAAATACTAAGGCACTATAAATCAATTATGGAGTAAAATAATTTATACAGAAAAACAAACAAACAATAAAATAAAGAAATAAAGTGACAAAATAATGTAAAATAGTATTAGGTAAAGTAGTATTCAAATAAAATCAAACACCTAAATTGTAACAAAAAAAAATGTATTTCAATAAAATAACTATAAGAATGAACAGTAGGATCTCTCTCTTCATTAAATTTTTTTTTTCCCCTTCTTAATCTGACTAAAATATTATTTGATAATAAAATTATAATTATAAGACAGATACATACAAGGAGTTGTTCAAAACCTACAAAAAATAAATTCGAATTTTTCAACAGTAGGCTAAAACTGTATATGATTAAGCCAACTATTATAATATTTATAAAATATAAAAACAAAAAATTCCAAATATAATAAAAATACAAAATATAATTAACCAATCTGTACATAAATGAAGAAGATGCCATACAATATATAACATATTAGTTGAAAATTGATTGAAAAGCCGAAATAAGAAGAAGATATTTCCAGAAAAGCCAAATTGTTTTCCCTGGAAGATGTCCTCCGTTAATGAATTCCTTGAACAGCGGACCTTTCTCAGAAAACAAGTTTCATATAATTGTATTTTGAAATTTGATCATTACTACTTTCTTGTTCTTGGATTTTTAGGCCCATATAATCCAAATCTAAGGTCAAATTTCTTAAATATCGTATCAATCGAAACCGATGCGACATCGTTTTAAGATTTAAAAAAATAAAAAGAAGTTTTTTTATCCATTCTATTTTACTAGAGAGTGTCAATTGCATCCAGTGTTAATTGTTTAGGAAATTCGATCTTAGACATACAGTAAGATTAAGCGACTCCGAAAATCTTATTTCGCAAATAATAACAACAATAAAAGACAAGGTAATGAACAAAATTAATAAGTTCGACTTGTGAAAAATATTTCATTACCAGCGGGTTATTTTACTGATATAATCACGTAAAAAATTCAAAAACTGATTTAGATTTACATTTTACAATCTTCAGTTACCGTCATAAAAGTATGACGTGATATATAATTTAATTAATTTAGCACCGCCCGAATTGGGTAAAGTAATCTACCTGGCAAAGCAACGCAGTCCTAGATTCTCTAGGCGATTAGCCACGTCCCCTCCACGTGAGGCCCGTCAGCCTACTGGAGGCAACTCACACATACCGGGCATAGGAATGATCATTCTACCCTGGAACCTAAAATTGGGAATCTCGTATTGGTTTTCCAGGTTGTCAAATAGTTGCTCGGAGGTTTGGTTCATGGACGGTCTGCTTCGGGGAAGAAATATAGGCCCTACGCTCGCTAACTCGTAGATCTAGACGGATCTGCCACTGTCCTTGAACCCGACTGAATCGGTGGGAAGGGCACTGCCAAATTAGCTCCAAAGGGACTGGTATGGAACTATGAGTAGCCTGCCGCTGCATCATGGAAACCATGGTCGCAGCAATGTGACGTTGGGTGAGCTCCTCCGGATGTCTATGCTAGCACTAGTGATAAAATGTCAATAAGTAGACTACATCGCGCGGCCAAAGATCTTAAGACATATATATATATATATATATATATGTATGTGTGTGTGTGTATTTAATATATATATAAATATATTAAAAATATGTATATTTAAAACTCTTAAATAAGGTCTATTTAAATCGACTCAATTGGGCTCGAACAAACAGCAAACTAGAATCGATGTAATTTATTCGATTGTTTGGAAGATAAATTATTCACCGAGATCCACTCGGCCGTGGGTAGGCACGCATGTGAGCCATTGTGCAAATATAAAAAGGTTCTAATGGAACTGTTGGCTTGTCCAAACCCTACGTGGTCCTTCCCCATGGAGGTCCTTGACTCCTTTAAACCTTTGCACTCTCTCGATTTTTTTTCCTGAATAACAACATTTTTAGATAATTTGTAGTCAAAAGCCAGGTTTTGACTAAAATTTATTTGAAATGAAATTAAGGAATATCTTTTTTATGAGTAATTCTCATTAGCGAGTCCTTATAATCGTTTATTATTATTATTTATTTTTTTAATTTACTATTAGTTATTAATAAAATTATTAAAAGTATTTTGGAATCATTAAACCAAGATAAAAAAATAAATAAATAAACAAATTAAAATATGTACATTTTTTTAAAAAACTTTGGTATAATGATTCCAAAATACTTTATATTTTTCCTCTATCTTCATAAATTGCTGAGATATAGGAATAAGAGCCTTCTAATCGGCCACCATTTTGAAACAAAATGGCAGAAAGATGATAGTAGGGTCTGATACTATAAGGGCTCAAACTGTTTCTTTATAATGTGGGAGGTGGTAGTAATATGGAACGGTATTTTGTTATGGACAAAATACTATATTTTGAATGTAGCTATTTCATCATTACAATGATTAAATACGTTCCTTGTTATATATTACCCGTAGCTATCGACCAAAAAATAAACTCTTACTTAGTAAATTAATATTTTTTAAACAGGCAGTAAAATATGTTTTTTTAAGAGCAGAATGGATACATGTAACAAGTGTAAGAAATACATTCAAAATGTTTGTTTGTTTTTGTTTATAGGCGTAAAACCCTCAGGTTTGTTTGAATTACTCAGATTTGGAAAAAAAAAATTGAAAAAAAATTAAAATAATAAAGTAAAATAAAAATAAAATATTAATAAAAAAGATAAAATGAAATAAATAAATAAAATAATAGATGATTAAAAATAAATTGGTTAATTAAGAGAAAAAAAAATGAAGAAAGTTCTGTAATGCTATAATTTAGACAAGATGCGATTTGTTTTCGAAAACTCAAATATGAAGGTCATTAACAGCGATATGAAGGTCATTAACAGCGATATGAAGGTCATTAACAGCGATATGAAGGTCATTAACAGCGATAGATAAATTTGGGGTCAGTCCAATTCTGTTTATTGTTGGGACATAATTAGTTCATTCCTCAAAATATGCCTAACCTTCATTCAAAATGTTTTATTTTAATATTGTGAGTACTTTATTACTTTTTTTATATTATAGTAATGTCCTATTTTATTATCTTAAACTTTATATATATAAATGTGTGTATATATATATATATATATATATATATATATATATATATATATATATATATATATATATATATATATATATATATATATATGTAAATTTGTATAGTAGGGCTATCAACCCTATAATAGCTGAAAATATCAACCTATTTTTTTTTAAATTGTAATTACGTTTTGTATCGAAGCTGTAAGTACGTTTTATATCAAATTATTTTGTATCAATTAAGAATCATCAGTTCTCTAACCTAACCATAAGGCAAACTTGCATGTATATATATATATATATATATATATATATATATATATATATATATATATATATATACATAAATATTTATTTTTTTTGGCACCATAGACAGTGGAGATCATTGGCCGCGCGATGTGGTATTCATTCATAGAAGACCACATCGCGATTCTCAATTTAGGTATACCGGGTAGGGTCATGACTCCTACGCCATATATATATATATGCATACTTTTAGATGCTAATAAATCTTTTTTAACATAAGAAAAAAATTAAGACAAATTAGACTGAGTTCTCTATGAACAGAAGTCACAAATAGAAAATTAATTTTCACACGCACCGAACGACGAATGAGCCCTATCCTGGCACATCACACATTGAACACAAAGTTATCCAGCTTTTAATTTCTTGAATGCCTCTCAACAAAATAGACATTATGAATCATCTTCTGCTAAAACTTCCAGTCCAACAGGTTCTGATATGCTGGAGCTTCCAGGAGACACCCTCCCGTCTCTACCTCATCTATAGAAGTTCCATCTTCATTTCCTCTCTTCTCGGGAAATAGACTTCGTTTTTCATTTCTCTTATTTCTTTGGTAGTTCCAGGTTGTCTCATTCCGTATTTATATCTGGCAGCTGCTTCGTGAGCTGGGGGTCCCTTCTACAACAATTGCTGATAAATGGCAGCATTTTCCTGGAAAATAATCATCTGTTTCATACTACAACCCCGTATCGTAATACCACAATCTCCCCTAAATATACATATTCATATTTAACAATGGAATAAAATCTATTCAAATCAAGTGAATGGGCCTTCTTCTTCGAAACACTATGATCACTCCACACACACACACACACACACACACACACACACACACAAAGGGTTTCAGTAGATATATTATTCACCGAGATCCATTGGGCCATGGATATGCAAATATCTTAGTCATTTATTGTGCAAATATAAAAAGGTTTTAATGGAGCTGTAGGCTTGTGCAAACCGTACGAGCACAATGCGACCCTGCTTCATGATGGTCATTGACTCCTTTAACCCTTGGGCCTTCTTTTTTTTTTTTTTTACTTCCTTGTAAGGAAGTATTGTATTCGCGAAAATTTTCGGTTTTCAGATTTAAACGGAAATATCAATTTTGACCATCCCTGAATCCATTTTGACTAGTTTAGTCGTGGCGTATGTACGTACGTTCGTTCGTATTTCGCATAACTCAAAAACGGTTAGCCGTAGGAAATTGAAATTTTGTATTTTGGATTATTGTAAAATCTAGTTGTGAACCTCCCTTTTTGGTCACTTCTTGATCACCGGAAATGGTACTTCACTTGAAAGTCATAATTGATTTTTATCAAAAATTATATTAAAATACTATGAAAAACTTCTCAAATTTAGTATTTATAACATATATATTGATATAAATAACATACTAGATTTTGGTTTAAATTGAAAAACCGGAAGCGGTACTTTACTTGAAGGTCATATTAGACTTTCATCAAAAATTATATTAAAATATAGTGTAAAACATCTCAAATTTGGTAAATAGGACTTTTATATCGACATGAATGTATTTAATATATTTTGGTTAAAATTAGTGAGCCGAAAAGGGTACTTTACTTGAAAGTCATAATAAGATTACATCCAAAATTATATTTAAATTAAACATATAAATCATATGTTTCGGTGATAAAGGTTACAAACGCAATTTGGTTTCCAATCCAATTAAACATTTTTATTACTTCTTTTAAGTGTTAAAATTGAGTGTAAAACACTGGTTTTCCTCCCTATTTGTGTGTGTGTATGTCAATAGATGGATGTCGCGACGCCGAGTGTCGTTTTTGAGATACTATAATCTTCGAAAACTAGTAATCAAATTGGGGATCACTTTTTGAGCCACCGATTTATAGTTTAATAGGCGTAAGGAAGTCATGTGTTGTCCACATAAGATATTTTTTTTTTTGTTGAATGATAATATTTAATAGATAATTTTTAGTTAAAAAGACAGAAGTGTTTTATTTTGAAATGAAATGAAAGAATGTCTTGCCTGAGAGATCTTCTCATTAGAGAGGCCTTGAGTTGTGAGGTCGGTAGACAGTCCCCTGGAAGATGTACATGTCCCCTAGGATAGATGTCTACTACCTAGAATATTGTTTCTTCCCTTATTGGGTTTCCCCTCTTCAGTAGTCTAAGGGCTCTTTATTTGTTTGTTAATTTGTTTAAACGCATTTAAGTATTCCAATTAAGGCTAAAAAGGCAGAAAGAGCAGTTATGTAATAGGTTCCCACCCTATTTTAATAATAGTTAATCCTACCATACATGAATAGAACCTAGCTCAAGCGCGCTATTGTACAGTTTCTGGGCCTTCAACAATAAAATTATTTATAAGTTCTCAATTTTTTATTTTTATGTATTTTTAGGAGGGGGAGAAAAAGGAGATTTAAGATTAAATTGTTTAATGTTTTTGGGGTCTTTTCCGTTTCGAGTACCGCAGTTACTAACCGGTGATGTATGTGATCACTAGTATAACATATGATGCTAAAGTTTAGGTTATTCATAATGTATGCAATGACCAACAAAAATAAACATTTATTTTTATTGTTATACTATAAAATAAATATGCAATAAAGCTTTAGATATTAGTATAACATGTACTTCTTCTACACCTCCAAAGGACAGACGAAACTCCCTTGATGGAGAAGATCATATAGTGTCCAGTTGGATACAGTTTTCTATGAGGAAGACACCCTGATCCATGTAATAACGAACACAACTATCCTCGGTATTCAAATAAGTAAAAAGTGTAGAATAAAATTCATTTTACCCGAATTTAGAACTTTAGAGTGTAAAAAACTGTTAGTTGATGATAACAACAGATATTGAAAAATTAAGCATGCAAAATAATAGTCATTATCACAGAAATCACCGGTTAGTAACTGCGGTACTCGAAACAGAAAAGACCCATGTATTGTCGAATGTATAGGCACTATTTATATCCCAATTCTCAAGAGTTATTTTAATCTGTACATTGAAATATTTGTCATTATAATCGCTAACTGACTGCTCCCATCGAAGAATTTTATACATATATTATATTATAGGAAATTTATACATATATTGTAACGCTCTACAAATAATGCTAGTTTTGGTGAGGATAGAGGTCCTTCGAGAGGTCCTTATTCCAAAAATAGTCGGTTTTAACATTGATACATGCTCCGATATATCTTGCCTTGTTATTAAATCGGAATGGACTATGTTAGCGATGGAGTGAAGCAATCCTTTAATTCTTCTTCACTCCAAGCGATCCAGTCGCTCCACTTCGTCGTTACATTGTTCGAAAAAATGGTAATTATTGGGATCTCACGCTGCTTTATCATAAGGGGGCGTGGCTCACATTGTTGACATTGAGGATACGTCCCCACCACCTTCCCTTATACCTTCGTCACTTTTTTTCGAAACGTTCACTTCTTCCTGGTAAATAATTACGGAAATATACATAATTTTACGTTTCCCACAGACGATAATCACGACTGTCTCCGCTTTTTCAGAAAATTAACCACAATAATTACCAACTAGGAATTTAATTCAAATAATAATGTTTACATCGAAGAAACGAATGAAAAGTTATATACAGTAAACACAGAAATTAACACATTTTTATTATTATTAACAATAACAAAGTTAAAATAAATAAAATTGTATGTTCCCCATCGCGTTAATCACGATATTCTGTACTTTTCTAGATTATCAATCACACTTATTACGAATAAGAAAAATTACGAAGCTAGAAATTTAATTGATTAAATTCATTATAAATTAATTAATTGAGTATGGCTTTAATAAATAAATTGGTAGTTGGTAATTTTTGATCCTACAATTGAATTAAAATTTTTAATAAATTTTAATCGGTCTTGCAACTGGATGATTTTTCTATTATTTTATACTAATGCTATAGTTCATAATGGTGTGTTACCACAAAACTGAAGTTACCTAAAAACAAAACTCCTTATTATTATTAATTGATCAGTGACCATCTAAATCCTCAAGTGAATATATGAAGATATTGACAAAGTAAAATTGTACAGATGTCGGGACATGGGGAAGGACTTATGTAATTTAAAGAAAACAAAGATCCTGATGATAAAGAAGTACTTCGAAACGTCGAAAACAATATTACAAAAATGTTTTTTTTAAATATAAAGTTAAAGATCAATGGGAAGTTGTCCTTCACAAAATAATGTATCATGATATATTAACTCCCCTAGCAATAAGAAATTATTTAATAAAATATTTTTTTAATTATAGTAGTAAAACTGAGTTGGGTCTTATTCACTCGACCTGAGTATCGAAGAATAACCTTGCAGAAGCTTGAAACAATGTGAGGACATTTTGGCGGAAAGGAAATCTTTATTTGTGAAGTTTCCTGTTGACGCTAGAGGGCAGTGAGGGGAATGGCGCTATTTTCAAAAAATTAAAGACATTATATTCGAAGAATTGCAGGAAGTTGATGTTGGTGGGGAGACAAAAAGTAGGGGAAAGGGGAAAAATGGTGGGGGTAACTGGTGACGTGAGGATGCATAACCTTACATAGGCCACGCCCCCTTTCTTATCAGCAGCGTGAGATCCCAATAATTACCGAAAAAATTATTACTCTGCAGCCATTTGCAAAGCAACTCCATTTTTGCCCCCTTCATTTTCAGGATCCGTTGAATCTAGTTCATACTTGAATATAATTATATTGCTCGATAAATATGATCAACTTAAAATAATTTTTAAAAAACGCTGCAAACTATTAAGCAATGGTTTATTATTTCGAAATAGTTATATTTCAAAAGTATCTGGTCTGTCAATTCAAGCGACTCTTCTTATAGCAAATAGGCTAGGTTACACTCTATGCTGGACATGTGGTCAGAATAGAGTGTAAAAGGGTGCAGAGGAAAATATTGGAGGTGCACTTCAATGGGACAAGGAAAACGGAAAGACCAAGAAGTAGGTGGAAGTGGAGGATGGGTCCAGGGAAGGATGAGGATGTCAAGAAGCTGACAGTTTTTAACGGACATATCTTGAAACGTAAAACCTCAAATTTTGAAGGGGGGGTTAACAACTTTTTATTTAATCGATTACAAAGGTTCATTATTGAAAATAATAAACCAAAAGCTTTTATTTTTATTTTATTTTTTTAAATGCTTTGGTATGCTAATTCCAAAACATTTTACATTTTCTTCTATCTTTATAAATGGCCGAGTTTTGGACTTAAAATATCTATAATCGGCCGCCATTTTGAAAAGAAATGACGGATGGTAATGTTGAGTTAGGAGGATCATGCAAGAGTGATCTATGTATCTGTTGCCAAATCTTAAAAAAATCGGTCCGGTAGTCTGAGAGATAAGGTGCGGACGGCGTACGGCGACGGGGATGGATTTTTTTTTTTTTTGTATTCGGTATTCGATTTCTACGTAACATAGATTGAAAGTAATAAACCAAAACACATAGAATACATACATTTTGTTTTTCATTCAACACGAATCGATGAGTCCAAAGTGAATAGAGATTAACTAACACAAACTTTATATCACACTACTTTATTCTACTTTATTTTCTACATAAATTTTATTCTTGTATTTCATTATATCTTACATAGAAATATTTGTATTATTTATATTATCATATTATCTTGATGTACTTTTCATAATCTTCAATTTAGTATTTATTATAATTAGTATATTTCATTTTTATTTTACTATATCTTTCATTTCATTCATTATCTTTCTTTCCATATTTTCACTATAATTTTAAATACTTAATTTTAATACTATAAATACTTAATATATAATTTTAGAAATAAAGAAAAATATGTTAATAGAAATGACAGGAAGATTTCCATTAACATATTTTTCTTTATTTCTTATTATTCACATTATGATTAACAATTTTTTCTGTATATCTTATTAACGTTATTTATACTTTAATAGCATAATTTTCTATATTTCTTATTTTCACATTAATATTAGCATATTATGATTAATATTAGTATATTTTTCTTTATACTTTATATTTTCTTCATCTTACTGTTTGTTAACTTTTTTATTATCACTGGTACTGCCACTGTTGTTGGATATTTTTTTATCTTGTTTTTCTTAGCCCTGATGATGGCCGAAACGTAGGCGCACATTATAATAAGTTTTTTCTTATTTGTGTGTCCATTTATTGACCGCGACCCAACCAAGATTCTTCTAGGAAATTTAAGGTTCAATCTAAATGTTCGATTTCCTTGTTAAAAATATCATTAGTTGAATAATAATCAAAATACATATAGGGCCGTGTGTATTGTAACCTGAGTGACATCAGCTCTAGAAATGTTTTCACTTGTAACGTGAACACTGTGTTGTCGTTATTAATGCTAATACAATAATAATTTTTGAGATTGAATTATTTTTTTACAAATATTTAAATAATAACTAAAAGCGATTTTTTTTCATTAAAGGAATAAAACCATTGTATCATTTTCATTTTTTATTTTTTCTTCATATCTTAACAGAAGCTTTAGGCACTTTGCGCCATATTCATCTAAAAATTAACATACATCGAGCAGAAAAAAATGATGTATTAGTTTGTAGGCTGTTGTAGACTAGTATAGGCTGTATTAGTTTTGGAGTTCGGTTTTAAATTGTTTTTATGATTATATATCCGAGTCTTTATGTCGGTGGAAGTAACACTGATGTATGCGATTTTTTTCTTATAGCAAGAAGAACCCTTCGATAGGGTTCAATGAACTGTAGGTAGTTTGAATTCTATTTGCAAGTCTAAATCCACCTGCCTGTTCCCAAGGGCCTTAGAGCATCCATCCCTTTCTGATCTTTTAACAAGTTTTATACATCATAATTAATAATGATAATCATAGCCAACAAATGGACTAAAGAAATAAATGATAATTAAAGCTTATATAAATGATAATGATAAGCTAGCTACAAGAATTGCACACTTTGATTCAAATATGATTAATCTAAAACCAATTGATTACATAATAAATTAATTTGTGTAAAGTACACTTATATTTTTAAAAAACACATTTATAACGACGTTTCTAAGTCCTTCTTCGTCTTCAAGTTATTTCTTTTCTACAATACAACATTCACTAATTAAATCCAAATATTTATAACTTAATTTACAATATCTTTTGTTACTATATTCAAGATAGTTTTATTACCTTTAATTTACATTATTCTCTCCCTAATCTCCTGCCATCAGTATAACTTTACTTCGTCAAATCCTAGCTGATTATAATATATAATAAACTAAATTTAAGATAATTTATGATCTAAAAATTAAACAAAAGGCATATTGATTTTAATATATAGAATATAATAGTAACATTATTTTAAAACAAAAATAATAGCAAGTGTGAAGAGAATGGGTTGGGAGGCATCTTGACAACAAGGATTAGTACAAGGTTTAATTTGAATGATAGTGCAGTATATGTGACAGAGACAGTAAGGGAAATTGTTCCCCAATTAAATATTTTTATATATTATAATCAGCTAGGATTTGACGAAGTAAAATTATACTGATGGCAGGACATTGGGGGAGAGAATAATGTAAATTAAAGGTAAACTATCTTGAATATAGTAACAAAAGATATCGTAAATTAAGTTATAAATATTTGGATTTAATTAATGGTTGTTGTATTGTAGAAAAAAAATAACCTGAACACCAAGAAGGACTTCGAAACGTCGTTATAAATGTGTTTTTAAAAATATAAGTTAAATATTTATGGGAAGTGTACTTTTCACAAATTAATTTATTATATATATATATATATATATATATATATATATATATATATATATATATATATATATTATATTAACTTCCCTATATAGTAGAAATTGTTTAATATAACAATTGATTACATGATTTTTAGAAAAATTAGAGATATTATCTTTGATAGCAATCTTTCTATTTATCGAAATTTCCATATATAGAATTTTTTTTAACTTTCATGTTCGATATGTAGAGATTCCACAGATTTTTACAGATTTTTCACATGTGGGAAAAAATACTCTATCTTTGAAGACCTATATATCAGGAACTAATTAAGCTATTGAGTTGGTTCAGATCTATAATTGTGGAAAATTTAATTTGGTTTAATAAAAGTAACCATAACATTTTATATCTGACTCAAATTTTGTGAGATATATTGATCAGAAACTGAAAATAGTGCCAAAATGTCGACGTTTCTTTGGCTGCTAGTAGAAAATTTATTTTTTTACTACTGGCTTAGGTCCAAACATTATAAAAAAAAATACAATACAATCCAAAAAAAATACAATCCAAAACAGTATTTTGGAAATGATTCTTCACATACTACCTCATGCAAATAAAAACTCTTTTAATTGGTGAATTCAATTTTTTATTTGACACAACTTATATTTCGTTTGTTTTCTTTTCATCATGTTGTATTTTTTCTATTTTGTATTTTATCCGCTACTCTACTCGTTTCTCTATATTTTTATAATAACAGACTCGCTTCAATAGCCTAGTTATCCATTTTGGTTGGTTTATTCCCAATGGGAAAGCAGACAGGAACTTTCCATAATCCCCTCTAAAGAGATGTTGCCAAGTTGCGAGAGTGGAGCCAGCCGCCATTAGCTTTGAGTAGAACCTTCGGCTCAGCATTCAACTTGAGCGAACAAGCCAATTATCTTGAACCTTGAGGTTCAAAGCCGGACAGATTCGGCCTTCTAGATCAAAAGGCTAGCTTGATATTGTCTTCGTTATGGTTGTTCTTAAATATATACTGTATATTTATTTAAAAGTGTATAGAATGGAAAAAATAACAATACCTTTTTTTTTCTGCCATATCAAGTGGTGCTTTAATCAAATATTAATAAAACAAGATTCATCTCCGTTTAATAAGTTAGCGTTAGTTTTACAAGGGCAAACAAAAGTTATATAATAATCGTATATTTTCAAGAATTAATTATTCCCTAATTATCTTTACTTTCTCCTTATCTTGTTTTATCATCTACGTTTCGGTTGACATCCGCATGATGGTATAGAAGGATCAATCTAATTAGAGATTGATAAATTATTTGCCACTTCTATAAATTATAGAAGTGGCAAATAATTTACCAACCCCTAATTAGATTGATCCTTCTATACCATCATGCGGATGTCAACTGAGTTTCTTTTTTGTTGTTCACTTCTTCTTTTCAACGATTTTGGGTTTTCCTCCATCGTCAGGAAACATATTTGAATTGCAGAACATTGAAACATTATACTGTATTATAATAATAGCGATCATTGTTCTACAATACCTCACATGTTATTTGCCTTATTATTTCATGTTGTATACTAATTCGTCGATTCCATATGGTCCATATTATAATATTTTATTATTAGTTAAAATACTTAAATTCTCGGAAATTTACCGAGGTATAGTGATAAAACTCTTCCTTATGATGAGAGGACACTCATTCATAAAAATTTTCATTCATAAAAATATATAATCTTCTATTTGAATAAAATATTGATCTGATATAGTTTATTCCACTTATGAACATGTATTATTAAGAAAAAAAAATCTATACCAATACTGAAACTTTATAATATGCTATGATACGTTAATATGATACAGGCCTCAGTATCGTCAATATGGTCTTATTTTAAAGCCATATAATATGTTTTCTTTTTGAAAATTCTAAAAAATTATCACACCACACGTCTCCAAGGAATACATTTATATATCTATAAGAATTATATGTATACATACACATAAGTATATGACATGAGTTATGTAAACATACGTTATACTGTATAGGAGCAGGGAGAGTTGGAGAGGAGTTGAGGTTTATTCGGAAGGATTGGAGGGAACTGGTTTTATTCCGAAGGTGATTATTATTCCGCTGACTTTCCAGCCCTCCTTTTACACTAACCGCCCTTACACAGCTTCTTTAATATTTTTACCACTCCGTTCTGATTTGTATTATTAGATTTATGTTTATTTATTCGCAAAATAGAGGCAATTTCGTGTAAATGTTTTCAATTACAATTTAAATAAAACAAAAATATATAATTTATAAATTGATTCATTGTAATTATTAATAGTCCTATTCTCATCTATTTGATCTTTTAAATAAAAGGATATGAAATGAAAATAAATTTATTTTGTTAGGGACCGATGTCTCCTTACGATGAGCGGTTTTTATTTTTCGAAGTGCGAAAAAGTTGTGATTTGATTTTTATCAATTCGAGGTACTTCTAAACAATAATAACAATCTTTGCTGACATGTAGATTGGATTTAGTGAATATATCAATAGTAAATAAGTTTTATAACAAAACATCTGGTGCGGTGCATCCATCACACAAATTCCACTTACCACCGTACTTGAAATAAATTTTAAAAGTTTCCATTTAGTTTCTATTAAATAATATAATAATATTTTAATTTGTTATTGTCAAATTAGAGAATATATATCAAAGTATAAATTATTAACTAAAACAATCAATTTATTTGATGTGTTTTTTGTCATTTATCATTACCTTCTGCTTTATATGTTAGATATTAATTTTCTAAAATATTTAGCTTCCCAATGGTATATTATAAATCTATATTACTACCCTTATCTCCGAAATATTGTTTTCAATCTGGGAAAATATTTCTCCTTTAGTGAATCATCAAATTTTTTCGTAGATTATATTATATCCATTTTTTATTATTACTAACAATGAGTAGCGATTAATTATTTCAAAGAAACAAAATATACTTTAGAGGAAACCATTTTGAATATTCGGCATTTCAACCCTATCAGACTATTTCAATGAGGATTAGACCCAGCTCATATTAAAGACAATTTAAGTGTACATTGATAAAAGGAGTATCACCAAAATCGTTAGATACGAGACGGGGAAAATTTAAAAAAAGTGTAAAATCGATTATATGAAGAGTCACTTCGGGTAAGTCGATTTAACGAAAAGTTGCTGTAATATCCGAGGCATATGTCTATCTTAAATTTTGCAAAACTTGATTAATTCGAAATCTTTCATGATCGCAATAATTTTCATTACATATAATATTAGTGTTGAAAAAGAGCATATGGGAAGGGCGTTTTTTGAAAAAGTGCAATTTAGCAAACTTTACAGGAAACACATGATACGAATTTTTATCAAATAACAATATATATATATATATATATATATATATATATATATATATTTAATTTTATTTTTATTGTATATGTATATTTTTATTGGAGTTTATTCACCTGGTAAAATTTTTATGATTACAATATATTTTAAAGGCTTCTAGTACTGGTTTAGGCCAGAGTGACGGCCGAGAGTCGTTAGTATTTGGTGCTTACTAATATGTATTGATATTGGACAATATTATCGTTATATAATTTAACCAGACCAGGAGCGAACAAAAGATAATAAGGCACGAGCAGGTAGAAAGAAGGGTAACTGACAGGCGATGACAGATGTCACCACAGCTCTTACCCTCAGAGATAAGGGATAAGTTAATTTAAAACCCTACCAAGAAGTTAGCACTGTGACAAAGGTAAAGCTGGGTGGGATACCTAATCAATTTTAAGAACTGTTCCCTTTAGGCTTCTGTTGGCCTCAAGGAAAAAGTGGAGACCGCCTGGAAAAGGTATGATTAAATTATACTAGTTGGATAATGGTTCGCAGATACCGGCTGTCAGGACAAGGGGTGGAGCCATCCGATGAAATCCCAGAATTTCCACCCTCTATAAAACTAGTCGGCCAATGGACAACCTTTTCGACCCCCTCTTAGGCAGAACAAGAGAGAAAGGGGAAGAGAAGCAAGGAGGTGAAAAAGGGGACTTCCTCTCTGAACTCTGACCTCGCCTGACGCAAGCCTTCCTAGATGATCTCGTTTGAGGGCGGAACAACGTGACTCTGAAGCTGAGAGATACGCTCTGACTCCAGGGGAACCCGAGGGAGAGATGCTGAGGAACCATCAACACCAATTAGTACAGATAAGAGATTTATGTTAAAACAATTAATGGCTAAGTCTAGGCTGAATCATTCCATGGTTAACTTTTTATTGTAATAGTTTGTTGTTTTAATTTTGAGGAATAAAGATAAATGTTCGCAAGGAGGTTGTTCTTTAGTAACCATGTCCATATTTAATTTGAATATATTTCATTAAGATAGCAGTAACTTTGATTAACATTAGTATTAAACTTAAAAGTAGGAACATTATCTTGGTTAATTATTAAATAATGGAAACCACAAACCAGACCCTTGGAAAGGTATCCAATTTAGAGGACAAGGTAAGAAATTCAAAAGTATTCATAAGCTTACATAATTTTAGGATAATCATCCTCAATGATTGCCCAATGGCATCCCTATATATATATAGACTAATGTATTAGCAGCTAAATAGATATCAAGCTCAACTCAACCTTGATAAAACATAGCATTACGTCATCAATATTAGATTTTTAGACAATTTTCAATTTTTTTTTCTCGACAAATCATGAGCGGGAATCGATAGAGGTGGTGCCTACGTCCCATAATCGATTGAAACCACCTAAATTTCGAATTTTTGGCGCTTAAGCCTTTTTCAACAGTCGATATGTTGAATAAATATCATGTGTGAAGTTCGATACGTTTTTCATTTACATCAGGTCCTTATATAGTCCGTGGTATTAATTATCGTTATTGACAAAATATTTTTATAGAACTTTTTTGAAGAAGTTATCCATGCTAATATATTGATAGATATCGATTGTGATACCTCATAACTGCTAAAGTAGCAGATTTCATGTTTTGACCTCGTTAATACACGGCACCGATTGGTAAGACCTCATATATGATAGCAAGACTAATAATGTGTGAAAAATATAATGTCATGGGATCTAGTTTCTGATGAGCGATCAACTTTTCTGGTGATATCTCGTATTACCATTAAGAGGGAACAGACGAGCGTTTTTAATGCATATTTTTGTCTCTACTGTAAAGTAGTCATTTTGTATAAACGAGGTATCACTTTTTATTAAAAGATATATTGTAGAAAGTATTACATACTAGTTATATATTTTATTGTTATTATTACTAAAACATTTGTCAGTCCTGGAAATAAATTGTTTCATGAGGACTCGCTGGCCCTCACCGCCTTATCTTATATAGCCATTAGCTAGACTACCCAATCAGCTAAGTGGTTATAAAGAATTTAAGAACCAATAACTGAGAAAATTGTTTGATTTTTTTATAAATGCCATGTTGTTAGAATCCAGTAGGCTATATTTCATATTTTTCATTAAGTATCATTCCGTATAAAGGTCATGCCCATTTCAAAAACAGCAAATAAAGATTAAATAAATCATTATCATGCCCAAAATATGATAAATTTTAACTTTTATTTACAATTGAAAAGCTCCACTCCTGTAACAGTATAGTAGAGACCTGGATGTTATTTCCGGAGTGAGTGAGTTTTGCTTCAAGTTAATTCTAAAACTGAGCTCATTAATCATCGTTATAACTGAACAGCTACCTAAAATAAAGAGGTAGAAGGCCCAATGAAATTAATTAGGACTAGAATTGTTTGATGTACTTCATCATTTTTTTTTGTATCTTTACAACGTATTCGCCTGTGTTGTAATTAATTACAATATGTAATTATAGAGATGATAGCACCCGATGGATCTTCTAAGTTATATTGCTAGGCTTGGAGATCTCTCGTCCGATTTCTCTTCAGCTGTTGCAATGTAACATTAAAATTGTTTTTTTTCATATTTATGAGTCCAAGAAATATTTCAAGGAACCGTCCTCTGAATCTTTTGTCTCTCATCAGATCCTTGATACATTAAACTTATTATTTGCCTTTTATATTACGAGGATTCTGAATTAATCGTGTGGAAAACAAGATTAAACGTTATCAATAATGGTCAGTAATAATAATATGCATAATAAACAGAGCTTATAATAACTCGAAACAGTTATTGAACTTAATCAAAAAGTTTCAGTTTAACAAGAACTTTTCCAATTAAAGTATAAACATGAAAGTTCTACACAACAGAACTTTCTGATAAAAAGTTCCTTAAGAACTTAGATCATTAAAAAAATTTGATAAAAGTTCTGTTAATATAAATCCTTGCCAAAATTTTTTTATAAAAGTTCCGTTAATATAAGTTCCTATTAGAACATTTTAAATATAATTTCTCTGGTTGGAGAGCGATAAGGGTAAAAGGGGCGGGGCCTAACGGTCACATGACTAAAAAGGGGCGTGGCCTAATAGTTAAGGTTAGATCGAGGTGAGACCACGTGGTGGTTAAGGTAGGGTCGAGGCAAGACCACGTGGCAGTTAAGGTTAGGTCGAGGCAAAAATTCAAATTCAAATTTCCCGCCATAGGTCACGTGACCAAATGCTGGCTTCTGATTGGCTGCTCAAAAAAGTGTCCCAGCTCCCCTGTTTCTCCTCTACTTATAAGTTCTCAAATATATGTTGTCACATAGTTACGGGGCAAAGCTTGATTAGAGAAACCACAGGTGACAGCAGTATTGTTGAATAAATTAAAAAATCTTTTAACAAAAAACATCGATAATAAATTAAATTCGAAATAAAAAAACAAATAGAAAAATAATTAATTAACTTTTTATTTATTTTATTTAAAATTTAATTTATAATTTCAATAGAAAGATTCATTTAAATGAAATCACCTAGTGAATGCTTATTTAAAGAAATAATTGTATTGAATAATCTATGGTTGACTGTAGAATTTTATGAAGGAATGAGATGGACCGAGAGGCGATCAAAAACGTGGAACACAAATAGTAAAAACTATTTAATAGGAACCGACGTTTCGACCCACTTTGCAGGTCTTCTTCAGAGCTTCGAGCCTTCAGGAAGACCTGCAAAGTGGGTCGAAACGTCGGTTCCTATTAAATAGTTTTTATTATTTGTATTCCACTTTATTGACCGCCTCCCGCACCATCTCATTCCTTCATAAAATTATATTTTAAGGAAAGAAAACCTTTCAATACACAATTCCATAAGTATTTTTCACATTTAATAGGGAACTTTTATTATAATCTCACAAAAAAGTTCTAAAGAGGAGTTTTTTAATATAGAACTTGTAAATAAAAGTTCTTACGATTTAGTTCTTAAAGAACTTTTATTATAAAAACTCTCACGATAAGGTTCTTAATGAACTTTTATCATAAACGTTCTTACGATAAAGTTTTCGAAGAGCTTTTACTGTATTAGTTAAGACCAAAAAGTTTTTGTAAGAACTTATAAAAGTTAAAATTTAATAAAAGCTTAAACTTAAAAGTTCTTGCATGAACTGTTTCAAACAAGTTCTTAAGAAAAAGTTTATTTTAGAACAGAAAGTTTTTCAGAATAAATGCGCACAGTTATTTTGGGGCAGGGGAATACCCGATTGATTATTTTTTTCTGGATGGGTAAACTAGGACACAAAGAGGACAAATTGACTTTGATAATTTCGCCATACTGTAGCAGAACAGGATTGCCTCTGATTAACTGATAAGAGGGACAGCGATGTATGAAGGGCTGTGATTGGTGGAGCGTGTGCTGGCGAGTCCTAATTAGCGTACATAGCCGGCTCCCCATTGGTCCGCCACTACAAACACTTGCAGGCTAATAACGTTCGCCAGGCTTCAGCAATGTCATTTGTGCTAATGATGTTCATTTACCTTTACCTCTGTCCCTCCAGTAAAGGTAAAGCCTACATGGAAGATAGATTAGCGCTTTTAGCTAGTGTTGTTGATGATGGAAACTAATTGAAGAATTGAATTGATCACACATGATGATAGGTCATTCATCCTCATCCAATAGAATAAAAGTCTGTGTTTGATAAACATTTTCTCATAAACATATGCCATATTTTATTTAGTTTATTTAAATATGGCCAAACTAATTTTCATCGATTTCAAATGAGTAATTCCGGGGAAAAGAAATGGAAATAATCTGAGACATGACATGGAAAATATATATATATATATATATATATATATATATATATATATATATATATATATATATATATATATTCATAAAAGGATACCCCGTTTTTTCTTTTATGGTCTATTCACGAAAACTAATGAACCAATCTTTACCAAATTTTAAATATATCATCTTCATAACTCCTAGATGATTTTTCAATAATAAAATTTACCGATATCGATATTGCGGCTGCACAAAAGCCGAAAAATCATTCCTATATTTCATTTCAGCATAAATCGAAAAGTCTACATTTTTTGCTGAGAAACAAAAATTTTTATCAAACTTTCAATTGCGCTCATTATATATATATATATATATATATATATATATATATATATATATATATATATATATATATATATAACCAGCCTTTTCTCCACTTCTGCCTCTATCTTGGGCCACTGCTTTCCAGTTTGCTGCATGCAGCTCTTTCGCATCTTTGTTGATCCTATCTATCCATCTGGTTATTGGCCTTCCACGTGATCTCTTGCCAACCTGATGGATTGCGTCGAGCTACATGCCCCGTCCATCTTAACCTCTTTGCCTTCATATCACGAGATATTGACTGAGCAGTTTCTGTAAGCAATTCTTAATTGGTCTTTCTTCTCCAGGATTTTAGATTCTGATCCCATATCGCTCCGGTTATCTTGCGGAGGACTTTTCTTTCAAATCTCTCCATTCTACTTTCTTAGTTTTCTCCATTTGAAGTATTACGACAGATTATAACAAAAAAATAAATAAAAAACATTTAGCATCCGCATTATAGTATAGAAGGATCAATCTAATTAGGGATTTTTGTTTGTATACTAGTTTCGAATGTTATACATTCATCTTCAATTCTAAAAACACACAAAAATTCAAATATAAGCAATTTGAAATACAGTTTGGTATTATAATACATATTAAATTAAATGTAATATAAATTAGTATTATATAACATTTATGAATCAAAGAGATCAAATACATGTTTAAGTAGATTATATCAATGTAAAATTTTCTGTTTGATATAATCTACTTAAACCTTGGTGGGTACCAACATGTATTTGATCTATTGTCTTAAATAAATTCATAAATGCTTTATAATACTAATTTATATTACATTTAATTTAATAGTTATAATAAAACCAATCTGTATTTCAACTTGCTTATTTTTGAATTTTTGCGTGTTTTTAGATCTGAAGTTGAATGTATAGCATTTGAAACTAGTTTTCAATAAAAACCAAATTATAGAAGTGGCAAATTATTTATTAATCACTACTTTAAAAAATAAAAAAGGCTATAGGTGATAAAATATTCCCTGCTGGGGAATTTCGAGATTGTTTAAAGATAAATCTATATACAATAGATGTTCTTTTAGTATTAAAACATAACATCCTAAAAAGGGTTATACAAGGGAGCTCAAAGAAAGAAAATCTACTTGATTCAGAAAGAGTAATAACTATTATCCTTTGACTCGGAAAAGAGAAAAATAATACTGCTGCTGAACTCAGTTGATTGGAAAGTCTTTATAAATTGAAAAATTACAACGTTCTTTCTAACTAACTCTGTATAAAGTTTTGCTAAAACCAACATTGACATAGGGGAGAGAACTCCGCGTTCTGTTCAAACCTCCAACTTCCAAAGAATACCGTACTTTCAGCCAAAAGAATTGTATCATTAAATCATGTACACTACATTCTGGTTCACAAATGACGTACTATAGAAGGACTTAGACATCAAAATAATTTCGGACACTGCCAAAGTATTTTTATTTTTATATATTTATTTTATTGGCTCATAATACAGCGTAGCCATGGAGTCTGGCCCAATCAATGTTAGAATTTATTCATCACTATAATAATATATGTTAAAATATATACATAACATCATCATATCATATACTGTTATGGCAAAGAATTTACTTATGTACATTTTTCAATCTCCAATTTTTTATACAATCTTCTTCATCCCAATTTACAAAACGGCTTCAGAAACATTATTCAGAAAATAAAGATATACATTAAAAAAGAAAAAATATGTATGCTTTCTATATTTCATGCTATTTGTTATTATAGCATTACGTACACTTCTATTTATCATGTTTTTGTTGGAAAAAAATAGTTAGTCTGTGCTGAAATTTCAATTAAAATGGATCTGATGGCAAATGACGGTGGACAGTAGAATGTGCCGATCCAAGTTTTTCTGCTAATTCTTCAACTGTTACAACAGGATTTTCTCCAACAGCAACCTGCAGAAGTTCATCGTCAAGCTCTATTGGTCGACCTGTCCGAGGCTCGTCTTCAAGTTTGCGGTTTCCCGCTCGAAACATTTCAAACCACCTCTGTGCACTTACCGTTCACTAATGAGGTCATTTAATATATTTCTGCAAGTTTTCGATAAGATGAAGCAGTATTTTCTCCTTTATCGAATTACCAAAGCATAACATGGCGTAAGCGGTTTTGGGAGAGATCCATTTTAATTGAAATTCCAGCAAAGCCTAACTAACTTTTTCCAACAAAAGCATGATAAATAGAAGAGGATGCAATCCTATAATAACAAAAATATGTAAACGCAATTAAATCGCAAAGGAAGGATTAGTGATATCGATATAAACAGACAGATTTTTAAAAACCGACATTACTTACGGGATGGCCTGATATTTAAGGCAGAGTGAAATTTTTGACTGGCGTGAATTTATTCTAGGTACGATTATTTAGTTAACCATTGAGGAGTTTCCTATCAATACTCAATATATGCACTCCAGGAAAATTGTTACAAACAAACTATTGGAGGGCATCTCATGGAGTTAAGGCAAACTTTTTAAAAAAAAATGTTGATTTGTAAATTTTAATTTGACAGAGAAAATTTAAGAATCGAAATAAAGCGAATATCTTCTAGGCTTAGAATATTAATTTGTCAAAAATATCGTTGTTTTTGAGGAGTGGATATGTTAACTTTTCATAGAAATCTTCTCAATGGCTGATAACCACTTACATGACATAGACATCTTCTTTCTTTTTAATAGCACTATTCACATAAAACATCCATTTTATAAAAAAAAAAAAAAAATAATAATAATAATTGGAAAGTTAATAGTTTTAAAGTGGTATTTTCGGGAATTTCGTTTTCGAATAACTATGGCTTAAACAAACATTACCAAGAGATCTATTGATCTAAAGACCAAATTATAAATTTTTAAAGAAATAGATTTTGACGTGATATCGAAAACAAGAATAGCTGAAAAAATTTAATATTTCGAAATTAACCCTATCAACCATTCAACCTAGTAACCCTATCAACCATTCAACCTAGTAACCCTATCAACCATTCAACCTAATAACCCTATCAACCATTCAACCTAATAACCCTATCAACCATTCAACCTAATAACCCTATCAACCATTCAACCTAATAACCCTATCAACCATTCAACCTAATAACCCTATCAACCATTCAACCTAATAACCCTATCAACCATTCAACCTAATAACCCTATCAACCATTCAACCTAATAACCCTATCAACCATTCAACCTAATAACCCTATCAACCATTCAACCTAATAACCCTATCAACCATTCAACCTAATAACCCTATCAACCATTCAACCTAATAACCCTATCAACCATTCAACCTAATAACCCTATCAACCATTCAACCTAATAACCCTATCAACCATTCAACCTAATAACCCTATCAACCATTCAACCTAATAACCCTATCAACCATTCAACCTAATAACCCTATCAACCATTCAACCTAATAACCCTATCAACCATTCAACCTAATAACCCTATCAACCATTCAACCTAATAACCCTATCAACCATTCAACCTAATAACCCTATCAACCATTCACTTATTCACCATTCGCTTACTAAAATTCAAGGCAAATCGTATCTTTAATTGCGAGATAAATTGTTTGAAAGAATGAATTCATGAGAACAAATATGTGTAGAGAAACTTTGAGTCAATAGAATGAAAGAAACTTGTTCGTCCTAACGGAACTTCGCTTAACACGAATTTTAAATACGGACTGGAAAATTCGCTTCCTCGCTCAGCCCATGTTAACAGAGGACTGTTGTAAATAAATGAGCAAACGCATAACCGACAAAGTTTTTTTTTTCTTTTAAATCCAATGCCATTATGTTTGTCTCTTAAACAATATTGTTGTTTTCAACGATAATGTTGTTTCAACAATAATGTTGTTGAAACAATAATGATGTTTCAACAATAATGATGTTTCAACAATAATGATGTTTCAACAATAATGATGTTTCAACAATAATGATGTTTCAACAATAATGTTGTTTTCAACAATAATGATGTTTCAACAATAATGATGCGTTATGGAACCCTTGGATTTTTATTTTTGGTTTTGTTTTCGAATTCAAGCCTGTCAGTGTTGATTATCAGGAAGTAGATATCGTAGCATAAAAGGCGTGATAGAGAGTAATACCTCTTCCTGTATTGAGCAAACGAGATCCCTCACCCATCTCCTTTTCAGCCTTCTGGAAGTGTTTTCAGGTCTGTTGATTGTCGACATGTCCTGTATGGATGAGGTAGGATGTCCGTGTAAGTTATAGTGAAATCTTTTTTAGTGGGTTCGTATGTCAACTGTTAACTGTTGACATATTGAGTTCTGTATGTAAGATAAGGTTACTGATTTACTTTAGGGCTTTGGTTATAGTAATGAAAGTTTTTGACTGAAAAATTTGAAAGTTTTTTTGGCTGTGCCGTTTATCTATGAAGCGTAGGTCCAGATGCGCTTAAGTAAGTGTAATTGTAAGTGTTCAATATCTGTCTAAGATTCAACTTTGAGCGTGGTGAAAGAAGAGATTATAATAGGAGGAATTTTAATGAAGTATTGTTATTAAATATTAGTAGAATAATTATATAATCTGTAGTTAAATTCTATTTAGTTGAGTAGCTCTAGTTTTTGAACTTGATCCCAACCTACGCTGCTTCATTGTCGACGACTTCCCCTGGCTCAGCATTACCTAAATTATCCTCGTTAATATTTCCGACCTGCCTCAAAACTTGTCGAGGAAACTCTGAGCAGTTCCTTCAGAGAGTTGAGGGCGTGGGGTTACCTCTCCTCTTCGTATACCTAAGTTTACCACCGCTATCTAACTCTTGGTCAGGAATAGTTATTAAGGAAAATTTATCTTATTTTAATACTACATTTGTTTAAAACTATTTATAACTGAATAAAACTATTTATTTAAAGAATAGAATAGAATAATGTTTTATTTATAATATATATATATATATATATATATATATATATATATATATATATATATATATATATATATATATATATATATATATAACACGAGCATGTTATGAAAACATTATTAGGTAGTGACCGTTAGCCCGGTGTTAGTTGCTTTATATTTTTCATAGAAATAAAACAGAATTAAAAGAAATAAAATAAAAATAATAAAAAACACGTTATAGAACAATATAAACAAATCAGTTGCTCCTCAGTTATAAAACTAAAACTTTCAAATTAAATGATAAGTAAATGATTCAATAAAGTTCAACCAACATCAATTATAATTAAATTCCATTATCAGCTCTTGCCTGTAATTATAAGCTATCCTACAATATATACTGTCCCAATTTTAACCATTTAAATAATCTATAATTTCCTTATTGTTAAGTTGATTCGTATTAAAGCATTCCCTAGGAATCTCCGATAAGATTGGGCATACGGCTAGAAAATGTTGCGTATTTTCGATTACCCTGGTGTTGCATAGTCAACATATCTCAGCTTCTTCCTCATTGTATATTTTATAATTTAAGTTCAATGGTTCATCTCTTGCGTTAAATATCCACTTGATATCACTTATTTTTCTGTTGCTGTATAAATAATTATTTTTCCCTTAGTTGTGAGATAGCTGTTTATATAAATTAAATTTAATAGACTTGTTTTTCTTTCCTATGGTATTTATATAGTGGCTTTGTTGCACTCCTAAGTATCTACAAGACATTTTTCATATTTCGAATATTCTCAAGGTTAACCTCATGTTCCATATTATAGCTTTTTGCAAGTTGAATTAAATCCTTAAACCAAAACACCTTATTTTAGACAATCTCATTTGCTAAATATTTTGGTAATCTATCTTCTTTCATACTTGATACCTTTTATATATAATCATGATGTATCTTTAGTGTGTAGAAAAAAAGAGGCTCTAAGCCGATTTCCAAGTTAATTACGAATCTTAGTGTATATTGCTGTAGGCTCAATAGTTTTCTTATAAAAAAGTATTTATTTATATATCATCTTATAAATAACCAACAAAGAATCTTTCAGTCGACTGCAACATTTAAGCTTCCATAAGTATAATTGAAAACAAAAAATCTAGTGCGGTGCGCGCATCAAACAATTTTCACTAACCACCATACTTGAAATAAATTTTAAAGGTTTCCATTTAGATTCTATCGTAGTTTCATTTAGTTTCTATAAATACATTTGGTGTCCATTAAAGTAGAAATTATTAACTATTAATTAATTATTAACAATAACTGCGTTTTCGTCACTCTTCATTACCTTCTGTGACTTTATACGTTAGATATCTATTTTTTTTTTTTAAATCTTTAGCTTTCCGTCGGTATATTATGCATCTTCTATATTAATACTCTTATTTCCAGAAATATGTTTTCAACCTGAGAAAATGTTTCTCATTTCTTTTTTTTTTTTTTTTTTGTTAATTATCAATTTCCTTCATAAGCTATATATATTAATACTAACAATGGGAGAAGATTAGTTAACTGTTATCGAGTTTGCTGGTAGTGGCCATTCCTCTTACGAATAGGTTGTCGTGTTATGAGCTCCATTGCAGGGAGTCCTGAGACGGCGTGTACAAGACAGTATGTAAAGCTGTGTTGGTAATGTACTAAGGTGCTTGTTTTATAAGTCTCGATCTTCTTTATGAGAATGTTTGAAGTATTTGTCTGTTTGTCTTTTTTGCTGTTTCTAAAATTTTATAGGTTTTTTTATTGGTGTGTAACATCCTTTCTTACTCCTTTTAAGGCAAACATGACTTATACACTCTCTACAGGTGACTTCTAACAAAGTGAGAAGGTCAAAGTTCATTACGTGGGTCCAGCGCGATAAATTTCAATCCGTCCAGGCTGGATTCGAACCGGCGCACAGTAGGACGAGCCGTAGAGAGGACTGAACATTCTCTAAAATCATCGCTTCTACTCATCCTAGAACGTTGCTTCTACTATCAATTTAAAGCTATTTCAACGCACTATTCAACTATACAATAAAGGTTATATATATATATATATATATATATATATATATATATATATATATATATATATATATATATATATATAAACACCAGGGAAAATGGTTCAAAATGATATTATATACAATCTTTTCTTGAATATTGCTATCTAATATGAAATATTAGAAGATCTGTAGTATTGTCTCCTAATATGAACTACTAAATAAAACTATAAAACATATCAAACAGTGAATAAAATATTATTAATGTAAGCATAATTTATTTGAAAAATGATTTTTTTATTGAAAACTTTCACTTTCTAATTTAATCGGGTTTCGATTATTCTACAACAATTATGGTGTACACAATTAAAAAATAAAGTTTAATATAAATTTTGATTGAAAAAGTAAGAAAAAATAAATTTAAATGAAATTAACCAACATTGGCAGTCAATGAAAAAAAGTTTAAACAGCAATTATTCAAAAAGGGGCTACTTCGTGCAAAATTATATATTTATAATCTGAAAAGATTCTATTTCATGAATATCTTGATATTTTTCTGAAAAATTTTAAGCGATTTTTATAAATTAAAAAAAAAAATGATATAATGTGATGACCCGAAAAAAATTTCACGTACAAATTTATTTAGATTTTGGTTTCTCTACTACAATTATTGTTTAACAAAATAAAAAATAAGGTTTAATGTTTGTTTTGATTGAAACAGTATGTAAAAACATTTTAAAAGAAAACTAACCCACATTGACTGCCCTACTTCAATAATGTAATACTTGATTATTAAAACGTTGATTTAGAAAAAAAAGTACCAAACATGATCAATAAATGTCTATTATTTACATTTCGTCATAAAAATTTTGAACTTTCGTAATTCGCAAAAATGTCCGAGTTTACTGCAGGTTGGTTCCACCGTGCGGTCCCGCAGCAGACTCGAGATTGTTAAGGAGATGCCTTAACACTCTCAGCCATCATGGCCTCAATGCTTTGAATATGTACGTGTAGGTAACGAGTTCCTGTCTTAATTTTAATTTTGATTGTTTTCTGGATAACGCAACCCATCTGAGGCATTCCCAGCCTCTATAAAATGTGTAACATACTTGTGTATCATATATCATACCCTCTATAAAGTGTGTACATCATCATAATGTATATCATACATTGGACAGAAGAACTAACCTGGCAGTTGATTGTAAGTACCAACCAGATCACTTGTATAACCACAGGTTTTTTTTTTTTTTTTTTTTTTTTTTTAATGAAATAAATTTAAATACGATCTGTTTTGTCATTGTTTAATCATCTATCGTAGTTTAACCGATGATCTATTCTAAACCTCGTACCTGGATTAGCTGTGGGAGAAAAAGCGCTTTTAAATCGGTCCGAATGAATCTACATATTTGGAAAACCCGTCAGATTCTGAACATGAGGAAAATGCGCATTTTATATTCCTTTTCACTGAATTGTTTCCGTGTCGTTTTAGTGGTTAGTGTTACCGAAAGTGATAAACCAATCGATGTGAACCACTGCTCAATAGTTCATTTTCGATACAGCTTTCCACTATATTTTATGCTAATTTTAGCATTTAAGCAAGAAATAAGCTCTTGAAACCGACGAGGTATTAAAATGTTTGCATTTGAATTTCTTAACTGTCTCCAGTAATAGGGAGAGAGAATAAGCAGTTTTTCAAAACCGCTCCAAACTCCAAATTTCCCATTTTAAGCTAGTTACGAATTTAATTCCCAAAAAACAAGTCGGTGCAGCATGAGCCACAGCTGTAATTTAATCTTGACAATTAGGCCAGCTCTAGCCCTAAACGTATAATCGTCCTTTTGAATTTGTTCAGCAGTATCCTTGTCAAGTCAGTTTAGGGAAATGAGATTTTTATGCAAATATTAATTCTTTTTTTTTTTTAGTCTTGTTTTACTGGGCTGTTCCTCGACTTTAAATTAAAACTGGTTCTGGATTTATATTTAAGAAAGAAAAAAGTTAATTTTCTTTTTTTGAAGTAAACTTTTAAAATATTTCAGAATATTAAATTTACAATTAATTAAAAGAAATACATTTATACAAAAGTACCCAGAGCGATTTGTTTTTTTATTATCAAATGTGATTTTTGGGAGCTGTGTTGCCAGGTTAAGTTTTTTAACTTGATTTTTTTTAATTAATTTATTTTACATGCATATGATAAGTAACCCTTATTGCAGCATCACTGACCTACGTTCTAGTTTAAATATTCCATAAATAATCTGATTAAACTTAAAGGGCGTATCCAGCTCAAAATTGAAGAGCGAGGGGGAAATTTTCTAAATTTAATTTCTTTCATATAGAGGGAGAGGACCCTATTGTGCCATACAATAATTTATAGTAAAATTTAGGAAAATTTATTAATTAAAAAATTAATCACTAAAGAATTGTTTGCGAGGGTTAGCTGCAAAATTTTGAGTTTTTCAACTTTGTAGGGAGGGGTTGCACATGTTTTTTCTAGTAATTTTTAATCCTGTTTTGGCTAATGAAATGATTTATCTTGTTTTAAGTTGACCTGATTATTCAAGTGGTATAACTAATTCAAGTAATGTGAGTATTTTCAACTAAAATTATATTTTTAATGTATTAATATTGCAAGTTTATTTTTCCTTAAAGGTTTAAAAGTTATGCCATTATTATTTATTATAATTTCATTTTTTTTCTTATTTGTTTATTTATGCTATTATTTACTCAATATCATATATTTTTTTTGTTCTACTCTAAGGCTCTAAAGCTAGACTGATTTTACATCTAATATTATCCTAGAGGGATATGTCCCGGAATAAATAAAGAATTTATTATTATTGTTAATAAATGAATTGTATTTAAATAATATAAAAAGTTTTAATGAAATTAAATAAATGTTGAGTATCATTTAACCATATCTTATCCAAGGAGATATAAGGGAAATAAAAATGAAACAGGATTATAATTGGTGGTTTGAGGCGAAAATTTTGATAAGTTTAGAGGAAAAATACAGAACTGACCTGGCAATACTGTTTGGGAGTGCTATACTTAAATATAGTGTGAAAATACCTGATGTGGATAACACATGACTTCCTTGTACGCCTATTAAACGTTAAATCGGTGGCTCAAAAAGTGATCCTCAATTTGTTTACTAATTTCCGAAGATTGGAGTATCTCAAAAATGACACTCGGTGTCGCGACATGCATCTATTGACACACGCACACAAAACATACACACAGACACACTCTTGTTTCTGGAGGTCTCATTCCGTTATTATATGTCGTTTTCCTTCAGTAGGTAACTAGTTTCCAAGAGAGTTCGTCATGTTCCGTAACAACATTAAAGCTGTCAATATCACTAGATAAAGCATTGGGAATCAACAGTTTCGACATTTTAAGCGGAAAAACCCACTTGACTAATATCTTATTCTCATGATGAAGAATTGTTGATCTCACAAATGGGGAGGAAAACATTATTTTACGCTCACTTTTAACAATTAAAATAAATAATAAAAATGTTTAATTGGATTGGAAACCAAATTGCGTTTGTAACCTTTATTTTCGAAACATATCATTTCTCTATTTAATTTTAATACAATTTTTGATGTAAGTTAATAATGACCTTCAAGTAAAGTACCCTATTCGGCTCACCAATTTTAACAACAATCTAGAAAATACATTCATATCGATATAAAAGTCATGTTTACCAAATTTGAGGTGTTTTACATTATATATTAAACTAATTTTTTATGAAAGTTTATTCTGACATTTAAGTAAAGTACCGCTTCCGATTTTCCAATTTAGACCAAAATCTAGTAAGCTATTTAAATCAGTATATAAGTTATAAATACTAAATTTGAGAAGTTTTGTATAGTATTTTAGTATAATTCTTTATGGAAATCAATTATGACCTTCAAGTAAAGTACTACGTCTGGTTATCAAGCAGTGACGAAAAAGGGAGGTTCACAACTAGCTTTCACACCAATCCTTAATACAAAATTTCAACTTTCTACGGTTAACCGTTTTTGAGTTATGCGAGATACGAACGTACGTACGTACAGACGCCGCGACGAAACTAGTCAAAATAGATTCAGGGATAGTCAAAATGGATACTTCCGTTGAAATCTGATAACCGGTAATTTTCGCGATTATAATACTTCCTTTACTTCGTACAAGCAAGTAAAAATTAAATAATACGAATAATTTGATATCAGTAACTTGATAAAATATATCGATAAAAAGCTAATATAGCGTAAGTAAATAATATTTTTTTTTTTATTATTGTAGTGTAAAAATTTAAGAGGATTCATATGATTATACTTGAATTAGAAGCTATCTAACATAAACTCCTAATGGCTGATGTAAAAAGCCTCTTCCCCTGCGGAACATGGGAAGCATAAATTTAAAAAGTTTTAAATTGACCTAAATTGATTGAAACTAATTAGTATTCTTTGAGAATGACCCAGTTGGCTCCGAGCCCAAAAAGTTTTCAAACTTTCTTTCTGCAGAATACTTTTTGTCTTCGAGAAAAGTAATTTTCTATTGTCTCGACTTCTATTGAAAGCGACGGTTTCCACTGAAAGAACCGAAGACAATTAATGAATTAAAACCTTAAAACATGTCACATTATTAAACACTATTAAAGTGGCCACTCTAAGGGAAATTGAATTTTCACCAAAAAATGATTATTGCTTGCTTCATACATTTTGAATCTACATATTATAAGATACCACATCATATATTTGTAATTAAGAAAAAAAATAAAGATTGAACGTATATGCATTTTTATGTCATTCACAGTGGCCAATTTTTCCTACCTAATGGGGTTAGGTGGCCAGTGTCTGAAGTCAGTATAAAAAAAAATGCGTGGGGTCGCAGTTTATTTTACAATTGATTATTCTTAACGGAATAATAATACAAATGAATAAATCAACTAATTTAGTATTTCAATACCTTTCTTGTCATACAAATTCAACTGATGTAAATTATTAATTATTCTTAATGGTATAGTGATAGAAAGAAAATATTTAATCAGCATTAAGATTTCAGTCCAATTAAATATGGTCCAATCTAATTAGGGATTGATAAATGATTTACTACTTCTATAAATTTGTTTTATTGAAAACTAGTTTCGAATGTTATACATTCATCTTCAGTTCTAAAACACACAAACATTCCAAAATCGGCAATTTAAAATATATATGGAATTATTATATTTATAAATCTTTAATTTAGAATTGGCGTATTTATAATTTTTAATTAAAATTTAACTACCAGTGTTATAAAGCATTTATGAATTTCGTATTTAATTAAGACAACAGATCATATAAATGTCGGTATTAACCAAGGTTTAAGCAGATTATATCATACTAAAAAGGTTATATTGGTTTGTTCTCGCACTGAACTTATAATGGAAATGACTGTAATGGAAGATAGGTGGGGTGTTTGTAGGTAAATGGGAAGGTTTAGGGGAGAGGGAAGGGATCGGGATTTCCCTGTAATCCCGATGAGTAATTGTTTTTCCTGTTATGGATGGGAATAAATTTAAGATTGTACAATAGGAGATATTTATTTGACCATTTAAGCAAAATTCTGGATTTTATTTGAAGGATTTTATTATTTCAAGTGCTTCGTATATATTTAATATGATATTAAAAATATGAAATTTTTGTTTCTGTTTTCATTAAATGTATTGCAAAGTTGGAATTTTCTGTCCTTTTTTTAATGTTAGTGTGTTTTTAGAACTGAAGATGAATGTATAACATTTGAAAGTAGTTTTCAATAAAAACAAATTTATTGAAGTGGCAAATCATTTATTAATCCATCATTTTGAGTATTTCTTTGAGAGATGAATTTTCCATATTTAATTCGTATTTTATGTCAAACTGTATTTTGCCTATTTACATGCACTAAGATTATTCAGAAAGTATTTTTGTAATGATATCTACGCTTTAGTTAAAATTTGTTTACGATTGTTTGACAAATTAAAATTCTATTTCTTAAATGTCAATATTTAATTAATTTAATATGTCGAAAAAAATAGAACGGAACCAATTTATTATAAAGAATAAAATAAAAAAAGTTCATTTAATTAACTCCTGCCAATACTTTTGAAGCCTTCCCCTCGACCGCAGGGGGACTCGAGCGCACCCTGCCTGCCACTAATGCAACTAAACTCATCAGCGAAATGAAAGCATTGTAGCTGCGGTGTGTGGGTTCGATAACCGCAACTTCATTTCGCTGGCACACATTTACGGAATTCGAGCCTAAAACTCTCTCCTTCTGAAAGTAGAATGCCCTATATTATATAATATATGCACCACAACCTACATAATATCTTCAATAATAGTAAAAGGAAACTTAATTAATTAATTAATTTTTATTGGTAAGTCTCAACTTTTTATGTATTTCTGAACTGTAAAATTGTTCAATAAATATTGTCTGTAACGGGAATATTGTCCCCGTTTATTTTTCTTTTTTTAGTCATATTTTCTCCCAATAAAAATAGACTATTGCGGCATATCGAAGGGCAGTGGAGAGGGGCGGGTGCTTCTTTTCCGTTTCATAACCTTTGGAGCAGGATTATGAAAGTTTTAGAAATGTCTGATATATATATATATATATATATATATATATATATATATATATATATATATATATATATATGCTTTTATATATAAAAATAAATGTAGGCGAATCATAACCTTGAAAACAAGCATAATCTTGATTTTAATAATATAAAGATCAAAGATTATTGCATTAGAAAATAATAATCATAAAAGAAAAATACTTGAGTCCATATACATAACAAAACATTTGAATAGAGTGTGCAAATTTAAATCTGATACTAATGGTTTAAGTCTGATACATATGCTAATATTATTACTAAATTGATATTTTAATTTATTTAAATTAATATGAACATTAGATTTATAAATTAATAGATGGTATTTTGAGGTTTCAATATATGCAGATTAATTGTTGTATAGTGATTAATGATTGCTTAGTAAATTATTTTAGTTGCCATAATTGGCTGTAAAGCAATTAGATTGATCCTTCTATACCATCATGCGGATGTCAACTGATAATATTTTTTATTTCGTTTTTTAGTGAAAATATGGCCTTCGTGCCGGAACTCTGCTGTTCACATTTTTTTTTTTTTTAGATTTGGTAGTACTGCTACCGGGTGAAACCACTAGATTATTGAAATACGCAAACAAGAACGAAGTAGAAAACAAACAGGAAAGAAAAATTTCCTCCTCAATTTACCGGGGCCAATGCCTCTTCAGTTTTCCTGAAGCCATGTTTCACCAGCCATCGAATCACTTATAATTATGTAAGTTATCATTAAATTATGAAGTATTTACGACGGTAGGGAGGATAAACCCTCTTAACTCTTCATAAAATCGGTAGACGGAGTCATTATACGGTTTATACGATTCGAGATACCGAAGATGAATCGCACAAAGCGATTTAGTTTTACCTCGAGATCCCTAAAGACCTCTCTCTGTTCCCTCCCCCCATATACCGAGCAACGGGGTAGGTAAAGTGGCGGAATATTAAGAAGATAACTAGGAGCATTGGGTTTCAAGGTGAAACATGTGACAAAAATAATTTAGTCGGAGACATGGTTTTTACTGGAAAGAATTCGGTCAGAGGTGATTCCAAGATTTATGATGGTTAAATAGAATTCCTTCGAATTACTATTTAGGAACAGAATAGGTATATGAGGAATATTTAATCCAAAGTTAAAATCCCATTGACTTTATTTATATCAACATTGCATATGGATATACTTCATTTTGGTTTATTATTTTCAATAATAGACCTTTGGTATCGACCAAGGAAAACATTGTTGTAACCCCCCCCCCCCCTCGAAATTTGAGATTTTATATTTCAAGATACGCAGAATTCAAATATCGAATAAAAAAAAATCCGTCTTCTAAAATTTTGTTTGGTGCTTTTATTGTATTTAAACGAAAGCTGATGAAATTCCTTACAAAGAATAGATATTTTTGAAATATTACTAAGTGGAAATAATAAACCATTCTGTAATAATTTGCAGCATTTTATTTAATATGTCAGACATCAATAAAGGTGCGTCAAATGGTAAATTGCGGTCATCATCGGCACACCTGTCTATGTCCTCCTTTTCTTCGTCAACAAAGTATGGCGAACCATACTTTCCGTACGACCATACGGTCCGAAGACCGACGCAGTAAAATATCTTTGATTGACTCTGAATAAACAACTATTATTCCATCTTTTAAATAAACGATCAAATCTACCACTTGGTGAAAACTCAAGATGTATACTTATCTACTAAGGTCGATTTGGTCGATTTGGTCTTACGGTGCAAAAAAATTAGCTTACTGAAACTGCAACAATTTCAACCAAAAGTACTATTAACGGCACAACTCCCGTACATCAGTAACAAGAACTTATACAAAGACTTAAATACTCCATACGTTCTACCAACCATCAAATCATTATATAAACGATTTCACGACAAACTTTAATCTGTTAATTCAAGGACTATCAATACGAGACTTAGCTGACACAAGATGACAAGACGACATTTACGAAGGAGCTGGAACAAGGATCTCGCTGGTTGTAACAGATTTTTGTTTACAGTTGTAAAAAAATTACATAAAATATATATATATATATATATATATATATATATATATATATATATATATATATATATGTGTGTGTGTGTGTGTGTGTGTGATTGGATATCTTCGAGTGATGTGCTGTCTCTGTTTGATGCGTCTTTCTGGACGGTTGATGTGTGATGTGCAGTATTTGATCTTCATAGATGTGATTTTTGGTGTGATGATGCCTGAATTGGCGAAACGTTGACTTGTTAGTTGGTTGCCGGTATTTTAGAGACTTTAGGCTTTGTGTTTTGGAATCTTCCAATTGTTTTCTAGCAATTAATTTATGTCTCTTTCTGAGTTTTTGCTGTTTTATATATATATATATATATATATATATATATATATATGTAACACTGTCAGGTGTTTGATTAATGTTTTTGTTTTAACATATGATTTGCTTGGTAGGCTATTCAAAAACTGTAATACGTAGTGAAGGAAAGAAGAGTCTTAAAATTCGGTTTATTTCAGGTATTATTATTGTTTTATTTGTATTTCATTATCTTTTTAAACTTCTTGTTGTTATTATTATTATTAATGTTGTTTTTGTTTAATAAAAATTTCAGATGCATGATTTAAACTGGTGAATTTTTCTATAAAGATAAATACGAAAATAGAAGTTACATATACATATGTATATATGTATATGTCAGCCATCAAAAACTTAATAGAGAAAGCAATACCATTGAAAATTAACTCTCCCCCTCTCTACAAAAAAAGAGACCTTTGGCAAAATAATTTTGTAGCTAGAGAAGAGAGTTCCAATTTTCCTTATTGGAAACCCTAGTGATAGAAGGCTAAACACTAAACACTCCTAATGAAAATTTTTTTTCAGACCCTTTATTATAATAGAAATATTGATTAGAGCTATATCTTTTAATATTTAAGAATTTTCAATTAAGATTATTGATTTTTTTATATTTATATATTTTTTTATTTACTTGTGACTTCCATAGTATAATAAATTATTTTTTATGAAAAGTGTGTTTCACTAGTACTCCATGATACAATTGTTTTTTTTATTTTTTATAATTATTTTTTATTGGGTTATATTAAATTATTTCTCAATTAAGTACAGAGATCAATTAAGAGAGACACAAAATTAATAAACCTGTACAAAAAACCGGCCATGAACAAATTCAATTAAATTCCAGAATGAATTCTCAAAATTCATTAACTCACTAAGTATATTGCATTCTAACTTGGTCTATCAAAAGAATCATATTATATATTCCAATATACATTTTCATATAAATACAATTAACTCAACTCATTTCTAACAACCCAATTATCTTTTAATGAACCAGTTTTATCATTTTAATCTTAATTAAAAATTATTTGTGATCGGTGAACTTTGTTACTCTCACCAAATCGCTGGTCACAAACCAAAACTATTATTTGTTCTCAGGACATTTTTTGTTACCTATCTTTTTTTTTTTTCTTTTTTTTTACGAATAAAGTTAAAATTAAAATCGTGATTCGCGTTTAATTATTCATTTGAGAATCGACCATGTTATCGTCCTCAATAATATTGCTAGGATGTAATCCCAAACATTCAGCATTCAACAATTCAACGTTTCGCCAATGCAGGTATCAATTGGCCAGAAGCGATGAGATTACTTGAATGTTGACCAATCGCGGCACATCTATAAAAATCAACATCTAAAAAAAGACGCATCAGCTTGATCTTATTTTTTCTTTCCTGAAGATACCTGAATTGGAGAAATATTGATTGGTAAGTTATTTATTGCTATTCGAGAAACATAAGACTTTTAGAATACTCTATTGTATTCTTGCAATTAATTTGTCTCTTATTGAATTTTAAATCCAAAATAATAATTATTTTATTCATCCATAAAGAACGTAGTGGCTTTTGTGAACGCACTCTCAATCTGTGGAGTTCGGTCCAGAGCCGAACAGTCTCCTTGGTGATCAGCATCCTTCGTTCTGTACCCATATAGTAGACACTCGGGTCAGAGGATCTCTTAACGCGGAATGGTCCTTGAAAAGCCATTACCATTCTTTATAAGTCATTACCATTGCCATATTCAGTATAGTATATTTAAGGCTCAGGCATCTGCCCACAGCGAGCTGGCGATATTATCTATTACTAATTACTACATTAAATATGTCACACAGAAGGCGATCTATCGCAGCGAGCCAGTCTTGATCGAGCCCGACAACGATCCATTCCTATACAGCCAGAGCGATTTAGAGAGATCGCAGATCGTCCCCACAGATCGCGTTCTGTGTTCCTGAGCCTTTTTACTTGTGTAATGTTTGATTTAGAACAGTATGTTGTTATTTATTAGTTGAACTTATCCCAATAACTTGTATATTCATTTAAAATCCACAGGTTATTTATGGTTGACTGCAGCTGATATGACGCACTACAGTTACTTTCCTTTTATCCTTTGCAGATACTTCACGATCGTGCAGACGCCCCGCGGCCCGGTCTGTCGGACAGCCCGATGCTCGGTGGCCGCTACGATCGCCACTATCTGGGCCCTCTCCTTCTTGCTCATGGTGCCGCTGCTGATGTATCAAGAGGTCGACATCGTGACGGCAGGCGACCTGGTGCTCTACGAGGCCTGCATCGAGCGCTGGCCCTCCAGGACATTCCAGGCCTCCTACACCATCGTCATCTCGGTGGCCCAGTTCTTGCTTCCGGTCCTCGTCCTCTCTATCATCCACGCCAAGATATCCTCCTACCTCAGCCTGCATCTGTCCAGTCCGCCGGTCGACCCGTCTTGCAAAAGGGGTAAGTTACTATATATTTTTTTATACACAAAGGCTTTGTAGTACGGTTAGTTTTCTGTAGTTGTAAGTTGAGGGAACCCATTCAGTCAGAAAATATTCTATAAAATAGAGCCCTGTTTCCCTCTTCAGCTTAGCTCTCAATGTCTCATATGCGGTGCAGGCAATGACAACGTGCTCAGCTTAGTAATATTATTGCTCGCCCACAATTAGATGGCAGTTCAAGGGTGAGCTCATGCGGCACTAATATATATATATATATATATATATATATATATATATATATATATATATATATATATATATATATATATATATATATAATACAAGATAAAAATATCATCTTGTTATAATAATAAGGTGTTCCCATATTTATTTATAAAGAAAATACATACTTTTACATACACAATCCTTGGACTTTCGTCCATCTGAAGAATAGCTAGTTCTTTACTAAACCCAAAAAAAAAAACTGCTAACTAAACAACAAAATACAAAACCTTAATTTTTATTTGTATGTATTATATTCTACACTAAGATAATACATATAACTCGAGGTCCTGACATGATAATCATACAATACTTGCCATTCTAGACCATTCATATAATTAATGTGTTCTTCTTTGGACAATACTGCCTTGTCGAGTCATCTTCTGATAATGAATTCTGATAACGCAGAACAGACTCCTATATAATGGTAGACATCCTCTATGTCTCTATTATTACACTGTGCACTTCCACCATTGCAATTAAACCAGAGAAGTTGCCATTTTATTTTAATTATTGACTTGATGAGACCCCAGGCCACATCTAGCAGAGACATTGCTATTCCTACCAAAATCATAGTTTAACTCTTTATACAGTTGCTTTTAAGAAGAGTTATTAACTTTAGCTAATACATTTTTTTGTATAAACAATGTTGTGCACATTTTTTTATTAAAATGATTATATTACAAATATTACGAAAATTGACAATATTATTTACGACATTGTCTATTACTGTATTATATTGTAAAGTGTAATATTCAGGCGTCTAATATAGCGGTCCCCTCCCACACAGTATTTCATGTGTTTTTGCATAAAATAAAACATAATTTGTTCACAAAATCACTTAATAATGATAGTATAATTGAATAATAATTCCTTAAGTAAATTGTTCATAATAACATAAGTAGAGCCTTAACTATTTTTGATTTACAACAACATTTACTCACAATATTCTTGCCTTATTTTCTGCGAAAGTTTTGAATAATCCATTCAAATTCAATGTTTTTGCTAACCTAGATTTAATATACAACACTTACTTTTCTCTTTAAGCTATAAATAGCGTACATATATATTTATAAATTAGGCTGCACTGTCAGATTAAGATAAAAGTATGTGATATTATTTGTTATAGATTAAAATGATTACTTAATTTTCATATATTTTTTAAACAAACTTTTTTTTGTCCGTATACTTTTTTTTAGTCATCTCTGTAAAATACATTATCATAAGCGTCTTTAAAAAGCAGTCGTAATTCATACTGCTATTGGCGAACATCACAATCTATAGTAACGGGTCGTTCATATAACATACAGATCTTTATATATATATATATATATATTTATATATATATATATATATATATATATATATGTGTGTGTGTGTGTATGTATGTGTGTGTGTAACAAAAAAGTAGTAGGTATATATCTTTTTTATATTTTGTTATTTATGGAAGAAACTTTTTTAAATAAATTCAATTTCGGGTAAATTTCATGAAGTAAATTTTCTTCTTTTTTACATTATGTTTTATTAAAAACGATTATCGTATGTTTACATTATATCCTTATCGACGTTTCAGGGAATTTCTCCATCCTCAGGACAACCTATTCTAAAAATTACAAAGCAGCATTATAATTTCACATTACAAGTAACAAAAAATTCTAACAAAAATTATAAATAATAATCATTCAAATATAAATTTGTCATTCATAATGGTGAGAGTAGCATGGTTGACCGTGGAAAATGTACGTAGGAGGATCTTGGTTGGGGGTGTGGTCAATAAATAAACACACAAATAAGAAAAAACTTACTATAATATGTGCCGAAACGTCGGCCAAGATTCTCCTGCATAAATTTGTTATATTTAAACATCCATAACTATTTACAATAATTAGTTTTTTCACTTATAAGTTACTTACTATTGTCTTAATATTCCACTCTTATTCTCATGTTATCCATAAAATTTTAGGATATAAAATTTCATTTTATATCGTCTTGTAGTAGTTACTATTTAAAAAAAAAACTTAATAAAAAGAGTGTACAATTTTTTTTTAATGCCATTGTCACAATACAATATTCAAAAGAATTAGACTTTGTTCTAATCTCTATTGTCATTATTTTATCCATTCTCTCCAGATCTCCGATGTTTGCACAGTTAAAAATAAAAAAGATAATTAAACAGAGGATAATAATGAAACAGATCATACGATAAGTCGAAATACAGGACAATTAGCGAAATATTACAAAATTAACTAAATACCAGGTTTAACTGAGAGAAAAAAAAAACAAAACAATAATTTTGTATATACATCAAAAGGTTAAACTGGGAATGTATAATGAGAAAAAAACTAGACAATTTTTAATCTAATACAAAAGACAGAATTTATAGGATGGAGAGAAAAAAAATGTAGTGAATAGGATAGTATGTGAAAATTGAGATAAGCCGTACGAGTATACAGGTGAAACTTGTAAGAAATTGTAAACTAAAATTAATCAACACAAAAGTAATTGCAAAAATAATAATAATGTTAATATTACAGCCCTAGTACAATATAGTATAATATGCAATCACAATTTTGATTTTGAAAATGCGAAAATATTGGATATATTAAAATTAATAAAAAATAGAAAAATAGTTGAGACTAATCATATTACAAAACTTATAAATGAAACAGTAAATTACAAGTGGATAACAAAAAATCTTAGCAAACATTATGCAGATATAATTTATAGATTTAGTAAAATAAAACAAAATTCAGATTATAACTATTAAAAAAAAAAGCCAAAAATAAAGTAATAGGTTCTTTATATATATTTATAAATATATATAAAATGTTTACAATTCTTTTAATATATATCTTAGATAGATAGATAGATAGATAGATAGATCTGATAACGATAGAGATTATAACAAAGTCTAATTCCATGAAATTTTGCATTGTGACAATGGTATTAATGGAAGGTATTAATCAAGCTTGAAAAAAAAATAGTGATTATTATAAGATGATATAAAATAAAATTGTATATCCTAAAATTTTATGGATAATGTGAGAAAAAGAGTGTAAAATTAAGACAATATTCAGTAATTTATAAGTTAAAAAACTGATAATTGTAAATAGTTAAAGATGTTTAAATATAACAAATTTATATTTGAATGATTATTATGTATAATGTTTGGTTATTTTGGGCAGAGTTTTGGTTACTTATAATGTGAAATTATAATGTTGTTCTGTAATTATAAGAATGGGTTGTCCTGAAGATGGGGGAAATTATCCGAAAGTTCGATAAGGATACAACGTAGACATATGACAATCGTTTTTAATAAAACATAATATAAAAAGGAAGAAAATTTACTTCATGAAATATATCCAAAATTAAATTTATTTTAGTAGGTATTAATTACTTTATTTTTTCTCAATTAGTGCTTGTTAATTAATTTTTAAGTAGTAAAAGCGACTAAGTCGGCTTTCCCTCGAGTTAAGGAGACACCTGCTTTCCAGTTAAAGCGGCTCTTCCCCTCCTTCCCTCCCCGTTTCCTCCATTTTCCGGTCATTTAATCTTCTCCAGAGGGCACGCTCGCACTTGAGACTCTATTTCTTCAAAAGATATATCATCTTTCTATTTAATTTATTTATTCCTCTTAATCTGTGTTAGAAATAATTTAACTCTAATACTTGCAATGAGTAACTATTTATAGAAATATTTATACTTCATTAAACAATTTGTCGAGTTGTATTAAATATATATATATATATATATATATATATATATATATATATATATATATATAACTATATATGTAACTATAATAATATATATGTAACTATATATATATATATATATATATATATATATATATATATATATATATATATATATATATATAGTTACATATATATTATTATAGTTACATATATAGTTATATATATATATATATATATATATATATATATATATATATATATATATTTAATACAACTCGACAAATTGTTTAATGAAGTATAAATATTTCTATAAATAGTTACTCATTGCAAGTATTAGAGTTAAATTATTTCTAACACAGATTAAGAGGAATAAATAAATTAAATAGAAAGATGATATATCTTTTGAACTATATATGTAACTATAATAATATATATGTAACTATATATATATATATATATATATATATATATATATATATATATATTAATATATATTTATACAAGTTTGATTATATTCCTTTTATTATACTTGTGCTTGGCTGATCCCTTATTACCATCACAATGAAGCATTCAAAATATTTATATAATTGTTCAGGTTTTGGATAACCAAGTAATTTTTACGATTTTCAATTATTTAAAAAAATATATAAATTAAGACATTATATCTAATTTCTATTTTTTAGTCACGGTATTTTCATTAAGTGTTCCTATTAAGGAGCTTCGAAAGCTCTTGAGGAGAATTAAATTGCATTATCGAAGCTATCACAGTTATATATAATTCAAGACAAAAAGTTGTATTATTAAGTGTTATTATGTATACAATATATAAAGTTATAATTATTCCTACTATCATAATCACAAAATTATACTGAAAAGTCCAATTAATTTTCTATTGCATATGCTATATATTTTTCAAATTATTTTTTTTTTGTTATTGTTTCTTACTACCGAAGTAAGCTTGATATTGGATGCAGTAAGTGAAAATAATTCATGTACTCAAAATCGAAAAATTCCACTCGTATTTTATGTTCTTGACATCGAGAATAAATTTGATATGGCTTTATTTCAGATATGGCTTGTTTGATTTGTCCGAATGCTGTATAAAAATTGGAGAACAGAGTAAAAATGGCCCAATATCAATTCAATCAAATTCTACCCCCTACTTTCGCTAACTTGTGTGCAAACTTGTTTTCCTTATCACGCTTTTATTTCAGAAATCGCTCGCCTCCGTAGATTTTATTCTCAGACGACAAGTCATTGACCTTGTAATATAGGTAATTATGTATCCAATAGAAATGTAAGGAGGACCTATTTGGCAGATGTTAATTATTTCATTATTCAACCAGTAAATTATGCGTTACTGTAAATTATTTTATTACTTTTGATATTCCAAAACAAAAGAAACAAGTTATATATTCAAATAATAGCTAGCACAAAACTTTTGTATCTAATATAACTTAATTGCACAGGTTTATGTTTTACGAAAATAATTAACTAGTGTTTCCATTCGATTTGAAATCAATATTTTTATAATTTTGAGGAAATGGGAAGTAGTGTGAAATGGATTACTCTGTTATATTTTCTACAGCGGTTGTTTGTTTGTTAACCCAATTTAATTCAATTGTGTACCGTATCGACCCAAATAACGAACAAGGCGTTCTTTCTGCGCTTTGAAATTGCAATCCGTCTCAATATTGAGCTCCAATCAGATGAAGGGCGCAAACAAGCTGAAGGAAACAAAGGAATTTAGTAATTGGAACAAAATAAATACTACTATAGAATGAACTCTTAATTATAATGAGGTAAATAATTTTATTATTGCATAAAAATGTTTATTATTATTATTAATGAAAAAGTTGTAAATTTATTTAAATTATTTAAAACTTTAATTATTTGTTAATTATTTAAAAACAAATTAAATTTAATTCACCGACGTTGATAAAAGCCGGCAAAGAACTATGTCTCGAAATAAATATAGACAAAACTAAAAACATCTACTAAGTAAGTCAGTATAACTTTCTTGCCATTTCTAATGGAAAAACAAAATCTGTACTACTGCAACCTATGACGGGTCTTGGGTTAAGTACTTGGTAAGAACCGTACTGTTTCTGAGCCAACGGTTGTGCAAGGAGGTGATTCGGCCGAGATCACGCTCAACCGTCAGTTTTTTCCCCTCAATTAAGGGTACCCACTTTATAGAGGCTGGGTGAGCCCCGGTAGCGTCTCCCGATCCCACAGGTTCGATCTGCGGCTGATAACAGAATAAATAATTATCTGCCACAGCATGGTAACACAGTGGCTTACCACTGAGCTATTCCGCTCCCCTATTTCTAATGGATACACAAGGAAAAACAAATGCAAACACCCATTATGCAAGACAAAAAAAAAAATGAAAACCGTTTAAGGAAATAAAATAATTAAATTGTTTATTTCGGGATGTTTCGAAAAATTACAAACACGCAAAAAAAAAAATCAAAATGAGCATGCGATATGAAAAATTCGATTAAAAAACGGAATCAGAACCCTTAATTACTTAAAAACCGATTCCTATATCGAATAAAACTTCAACAATAACAGTAAACTGGAATTCCGATGCACGTTCGAAAACCCGATTCGAAAAACAGAATCAGACCCTCATTTCGATTCTCAACTCTCAACTCTATTTCGATTAAAACTTCAACAATAACTTTAAATTGAAATGCGCATGCGCCATCGAAAATCCTGTTTAAAAAATGGAAGTAAAATCCTGGAATACCTAATAAACGGAAATGCGTAGGTGCGATGAAAGATCCCATATTAAATTCATAATTAGTGTACTTAAAAACCTAATATATGATCACTATGCCGATACAAAATTAATTATTAATTTGAAAAGTTCGTGCTCGAACAAAATTTCTAAAGTAATCAAAATAACACACTTCGAAAACCTAACGAATGATCACTAAATCGATTAAATTCACACTCCTCCCTCCCCTTCCTAAAAATAATTAATTATAATTATAATATAATTAATTTAATAAATAATTAATTATAATATAATTATAATTTAAAAATAATAAGCTTACGTCCCTATGATGGTATAGAAGTATAGAATCCCTTCTTCTGAAGACAAAATGTACTCTTTTCTAAAAAGCGGAGTATACGAACTAAATTGTAATGATTGTGCAGCAAAATACTCGGGAAAAACTGGGAGATCACTGAATTAGAGATAAAAGGAACATATACGTGCATATAATAGAAAGACAGAGAATTCCAACTTTGCAATTCATTTAAATGGGAAAAAAAAAACAAATTCATCCAAGACTCAGGAGTTAAATTAATACATCACGTTGAAAACAGTCTCAAATTAAATGAATGAGAAGCACTTGAAATAATAAAATCTTTCAAATCCAATCCAGATTTTTGCTTAAATTACCAAATAAATATCTCCAATAGTCCAATCTTAAATTTATTTCCATCTATAACAAAACAATTACTCACCGGAATTACAGGAAAAAGCCCGACCCTAGCGTTTACCTATAAACATCCTACCTACCTTTCTTTTATTGCAAGTTCAGTGCGAGAACAAGCCAATAATTTCTGTTTGATATTGTCTACTTAAACCTTGGTGAGTACCAAGATTTCTCGTCTTAATTAAATTCAATGTTGGTTGGTTGTTTTTAGGCGCAAAACATCGAGTTCATTAGTGCCCGATAATCATACTGCTGCAGGAAATAAGGAAGTTTAAAAAAAAATAATAAAAATTCATAAATGTTTTATAATACTGATTTATATTACATATAATTTAATATGTATAATAATACCAAACTGTAATTTGAATTGCTTATTTTTGAGCTTTTGTGTGTTTTCAGAACTGAAAATGAATGTATAAAATTCGAAACTAGTTTTCAATAAAACAAAATTATAGAAGCGGCAAATAAATTATCAATTCCTAATTAGATTGAGCCTTTTATACCAGCATGTGGATATCAACTGGCAATTCGACAAATTATTATATGAAGTATATATATATACAATGTTCGTAACATTTCCATCTTTCCATCCAAAAAATGAGCTTTGAAAATGGTCTATACATTTCGAAAAAAACGTTGGACGTTAAACAAATTATAAGTTTTATTTTTATTTTATTTTATTCTAATTATGCTTGGCTGATCCCTTATTACCATCACAGTGAAGCATTCAAAACTTTCGAATAATTTAGAAATAAATAAAAAAAATTTTTTTCATCTTATAAGTAGTTGAAATTAGCTCTTATAATCAGGTATTTAATAAAAGAAAATAATATCGGCAGAATGTGCCAAAATAATTTCAATAGTCATTAAAAATAAATAAAGTTAAATATTTATGAATAGATTCAAGTCCAATAACATTAATTTGAATTGTTTAGATTGAAATTGAAGATTAGATAAAATTGATCCTGTCTCATTTTCTTACTAGCCCCAAACTTTCATCCAACTTTGGGCCAAATTGGACTAAAATATAGGCGTATAAAGAAAATTATGTTTGCGGAGGCGAAAGCGAAAGTAGAGGATGAAATTTCATTAAATTCATATGAGGCCACCCAGGTACCGATCCTCACAATTTACGAAAATCTCATCAAAATCGTATTAACAATAGTGAGTATTATGCAGGCCACAAGGCAACAGGCAGACAGACACGTGTTCCCTTGATGTCTAAAACGTAAAATTCAAATGAAAATTTTTGATTCTGACAACATTAAATTATTTTTTTCAATTTCTCTATGAATACAGAAGCTTCCATATCTTCGTTAGCGAGGAGGAGGTAGGAAAAGAAGAAAGAATTGATTTTTTAAAGCTAATTAAAATTATTTGAAAACAACATTCAAATTCAAAGCATGACTGGATGTCAATGGTAACAGCTTAATGTCAGAACAAAGGATTCGACTGGAGAGGCTCTTAATTCAAGTAATCCAATTATGTCGATGTACAAGACGACTCTTTGTGATGTCGATGTACAAGACGACTCTTTGTGATGTCGATGTACAAGACAACTCTTTGTGCTCGCTTATCATGGAACCGTTCCACATGAAATGTCTCTGTAGGTATTCATTAAATCCTTATAATCGGATCCTTTAAGAGATTTTATTTGAATTAAAATTTAAGTTCATGGTAAAAAAATTAATTACGAAAATCTTTCTAATTACTTAGTACAATTAAAATTTACTGACGATATATTTTCAAAGAACAATTTAATTATGTAAATATGAAATACATCAATCTGTCTTTTTATATTATTCCTTTTTATTTGCTCGTACGAAAGATATATAGACGAAATAGTTATTAAAATATATGTTGTGTTCGTTAGAAAGAAAATTAGCTTTATAATTAAGATAAAATACGATGATTTCTAAAAATACATTTTTATTTTAAGAATGATCGGCTTTTCTTTCTTCAGACTAAAACTTTCTGGAAAGTTTCAGTATACCAAATCTTAATTAAAATATACAATATTAATGCTGAAATATTACGAACATTACAGACAATTTTTACTTCCTTGTACAAATTAAAGGAACTATTGTAATCGCGAAAATTTTCGGTTTTCAGGTTTCGACGGAAATATCCATTTTGACCATCGCTGAATTCATCGTGGCGTCTATACGTTCGTATCTCGCATAACTCAAAAATGGTTAGCCGTAGAAAGTTGAAATTTTGTATTTAGGATTGATCTAAAATCTAGTTGTGAACCTCCCTTTTTGGTCACTTCTTAATCACCGGAAGTGATACTTTACTTGAAGGTCATAATTGATTTCCATCAAAAATTATATCAAAATACTATGCAAAACTTCTCAAATTTAGTATTTATAACTTATATACTAATTCAAATGATATACTAGATTTTGGTCTACATTGGAAAACCCGAAGCGGTACTTTACTTGAAGTTCATAATAAACTTTCATCAAAAATTATATAAAATTATAATGTAAAACATCTCAAATTTGGTAAATAGGACTTTTATATCGATATGAATATATTTACTATATTTTAGTTAAAATTAGTGAGCCGAAAAGGGTATTTTACTTGAAGGTCATAATAAGCTTACATCAAAAATTATATTTAAATTAAATACATAAATCTTATGTTTCGGTAATAAAGGTTACAAATGCAATTTGGATTCCAATCTAATTAAACATTTTTATTACTTGTTTTAAGTGTTAAAATTGATTGTAAAATACTGGTTTTCCTTCCCATTTGTGTGTGTGTGTGTGTGTGTGTGTGTGTGTGTGTGTGTGTGTGTGCCAATAGATGGATGTCGCGACGCCGAGTTTCGTTTTTGAGATACTGCGATCTTCGAAAACTAGTAACCAAATTCAGGATCACTTTTTGAGCCACCGATTTATAGTATAATAGGCGTACAAGGAAGTCATGTGTTGTCCACATCAGCTATTTTTTAACTACAATAAAAACACTTAAAATTATTACACTATGATTTACAATTTTCAAATAATTATATATAAAAAAAATTGAAAAATGATTTCACCGAGAAAAGCCGTTGGCAGCGTTCTTTTTATTTTAGGGAGGGGAGGAGGTCGCTGACGTTCACTCCAATCCAATCACTCCACACCATGGAACATGGAACAACCATGAGTGGTCCTATCTGGAGTGGTTGGGAAAAGGGAAGCAGCTGGAATTCCATCAGCATTGAAATCCACCGCGTTATAACAAAATCCAATTGTTTGTGAATGTGGAAAACGGATGGAATGGAACAATAATTAATAATAATGACAAAAATTGTTTGTCACTAAATACATTTTTGTCAAAATTTACGATATGAAATATTTTTTTTTAAATATTGATATGAATAACTAATAATTTTTTTTATAAATAATGATGTTAAAAAATACTTATAAGTGTTAATTATAAGTATATAAACATTTTTAGTGAATTTATAATTTCGAATATGCATAAAATATCCACGATGTTTTGGAGGGAGTGGCCAAAATTACATTATTTAATGTTTTTGCTATTGTAGAGTCACAATTTATAGCCCCATTAATATATGTTTACCTGAGCATAAATCACTACCTGTCGGTAAAAAATGGAACAACGGAGTGGAGTGATAGACAATGGAGCTCTTAAAATCGACTTTACTCCAAGCACTCCAGCTGTTCCAATTCACTGTTGCCCGTGCTCCGTTTGGAATGATCGTCACTGGCCGCCTTTAGGCTTTGGTATAATGGTTCCAATACACTTTATATTTTTCCTCTATATTCAAAAATGTCTTGGATGTGAAATTGTCGAGAAAGTAAAATCTTTTGTGAGTAATAAGGCATCTTCCGCATACTGTCTATTATTAATTTTAAAAAGTGAGCCACCGTGGTGTAATATTCTCTCTTGATATGACAGACACAATCATTTCGCTCGATGCCGTGTTTTCGTGACGCCTTAGTAGTTACAGATTGATAGCAGCACTGTCGATGATTTTCACTTAATAAGCTCGAAATTAAATTCCTTTCCAACAGACTGGATAAATTGTTTGGTATTAGCCCCTTCTTGAATTCTCCTTATGATGATTCTCATGGTCTGGTTATGATGATCTAGTTTCTACAGTAAAATACAGCATTTTATCATAATTGAAAATTAATCTACCTGTACAGTATATTACAATGTCGACAGTACGTTGTTAATATATTCAAATTTAATTATATTTAATAGCGCATAAATAATATTTACCCTCCAAAAAAACTCCTGCCTTCCTGTTAATATCAGCAACAACCAAGTTCCTCTGACGCACACTGTACTCTATCTTGGTCAGACCTATGACAGAAGATTTACTTGGGACTCTCATGTTAAAATCAAATAAAAGACCCTGTTGTTAAAAAATCCTTGTGCATTAGTATAGCTTTATTTCAGATTACATATTTTAAACATTAGCGAATACTATTCTTCAAAGTAAAGTCCATTGTTTTCAACTACTTTCACCCATCTTTTTGCCAGTAATTGGATTTGATGCCGGTACCACTCCTTTGGTTTTGAGGCAAAAAACTTTGCACATCCAATTTTTACGTCCTCGTAATTATCAATTGAACAAACCATAATCTGGTGGTGCAATATCTGGGCTATACGCTATAGGATGAGGCAAAACGTTTACTCCTTACATTTCCGATAATTTATCCTTGGTCAAACGAGAACGATGTGCTGGATCATTGTCGTGTTGCAAAATGGCTTGGTTCCTGTTGACCAAAGCGGAGTACTTTGCACTCAGAACTGCATAAACTCTGTCTAGCTGTTCATAGTAAAGGTTTGAGCCCCTACTACTACCGATAAATCACGAGTAGTTGCAAGTTGGTCCTGATTCACACTCTCAAGGAGAAAGTCATCATCAACGACCGATGGGCGACCTGATCTCGATTGTGCGGCAGTATTTCGATGGATAATTGACTATCCTTCAATGGCACAAATTTCTTCGGCGGCTGCCTTTGCCCTTAAACACTTTTTCCAGTAATTTCCCAAAAGATCACGAATCACGATTTTTTTTCCTGACTGCACATGCTTTCTAAAAATGTAAATGACCCCATAAAGCCAACTCGAGTCACAAGGAATTAAAGGATTAGTCAAAGTAAGCATTGACATAAATAGTAGGAACAAAAACATCCTTATAGAATAAATATGAGAGTTGAAATTAGGTGTTGTATTCATGCTCAAGGACTTTTGAAACAATCCTAGGATTTTTCAAACGTATATATATATATATATATATATATATATATATATATATATATATATATAGTCAGATGAGATCGGCCACCATTTCAGATAATATATATTATTTAAAGGCTAGTTCCTTTCATAAAAATGGACAAAATCAGTGCTGTGGGTATATCCACTACTGCTTTCAGATTTCAGAATCCAATATTTGGCTTCAAAATAACTTAGAAAAGGATTATGTTTCAGATAATAGGCTACTGTAGTGATAGTAACGAAGGTTAATCCATTTACTAGTTTAAAATTGTATTTATATATGAGTTCCATGAACTTTGTACACGAGAAATAAGTCCATCCCTTGATTGGATGAAGAAAGCTCTCTCCTCGTCCTTCAGTGGGACGAACGGGGAATTTTAGGGTTTCATTTTGTTGTGACAACCCTTTTTCCTTTCAATAACTTTTCTTTCATGATCCTTAAGACTCAGTTTACAGCCAACATTGGTGGAGAAAATTTCGCGGAGAGACAAAATTCTATAAATGTCCATCCCATGCTTCAATGATTCACTTACTCAAGCACTGTTTTAATTTTTCCTTCTATTACCGTTTCGTTGTATTCTTTTGTCTGAACAAGGACATAGTAATTCTTATTTCCAAGATGAATTTAGATACTAATAATTCAACTTCAAAGTCTGAGTTGTCCGTATCGTAGGCCTATTGTTGTCTGTCCCATGGAACTATTACAATTCTAAGGGGTGGAAAATAGGTCCTTTGAATTGATAACGAAGGTGGTAACTGATTCTAAATTTCAACAAAAAGTTTTAAAAAACATTTTTGATCCTTTTTGCAAGTAATTTTTCATGTTTTTGTTAAGTAATTCTTTTAATTTTGATTGTTCAAATTTATTCCTTACAATTATTATAAAATGTGATTATAATCTCAAAAATATGGTTTATCTCCCTTATCATTGGCCAAAAACATACCCACATTATTTGAATTTTTTTGAGAATTCTACTTCTTTGAAATTTCGTCACTGAAATGGACATACTCCTCACAAATGTTTGGTACAGCCATACAGACTTCCTTACACAAACTGAAAATTTTCTAATAAACATATTAAAACTAATAAAAATTGTAAACTAAAATAATTTACGCTCACAGCCAACAGGCTATTTCGGTTAATCGTGACGGTAGGCATTTTCAATAATCGGAGGTGGAGATTAAAATGGTACTGGATGAGAGAGCATCTTCGGTGACCAAGAGTAACTGATTCAATTTCGGGATGAGGTGCGGCTTTTTATTGAATCCCCTTATGCCCTTAAAAATATGTAAATAATATATACATACATATATATATATATATATATATATATATATATATATATATATATATATATATATATATATATATATATATATATATATATATATACAATTACGAAAGGGTCTGAAAGGGTGTAATCTACAGCGAGAGAGCCCTAATGAGATTTTTATCTTGATTGATCCTAATTGGCACAGCTGACATTAGATTAATTTTTTGATAGCATTTCTCCAATTAAGTTTTATCATTAAATGAAAAATAAATATAGATAAAATAGGTTATATGCCTCTTATATGATGATAACGAGCATCCAGAATTTTAAGAGATCCTCATAGAGAATATAAAATAATAAAATCTTCAGCATTGGGAACATGATGGGGTAGTAAGAAACATGGAAAATGATTGCTGATTGCCGAAAGGAATGAAGAAAATCGAAAGGAAGAAAGTAAATCAGAATAGAAGAGTCGTAAAAAAAAGAAGATTATTCTGCACGCTTTCACAGACCTGATTTTTCTGAGGTTTCCCATCCCCTATTTTTTTTCCTGAGGTTTTTTCCCTCGTCATTTTTCATGTTTGTATAATTTATCGAAAAGCCCTTTTTCGTGGCCGTTTAGCAAGATCGGTAAGTTCTTTGATATTCAATTTTCTGTACATGTTTTGTTTGTTTTGCTTCGTCTGACACGTTGGCTTGATATTTTCTTTTCCTGTCTTTGGACTTTCGTCGCTTTTCAGCAGCTGTAATCTTTTCTATTTTGATTCATTATATTGTCAAATTAATTTAGTGGAACTTTCGCTTAATATATATATATATATATATATATATATATATATATATATATATATATATATATATATATACATATATATGCCTTCCATTTACTGGTCTGCATGTGGGTAATATATATATATATATATATATATATATATATATATATATATATATATATATATATTACCCACATGGAGACCAGTAAATGGAAGGCAGCAAGAGTTGTTTACGAGAGAACTCTATCAAAACGCTCTATAGAGATTAATCATCTAGAGCCAATGACACATCAATCTCTTCTCGTCGCCTGCCAGTCTACTCTATAGTATACACTTTATACTACACACTTTATACTATAGACTTTTATACTATAGACTATACTCTATACAATGGCTGCAGCCTCTGAAATTATCCTTGCTATCCAATATTTTCCCAGCGGTATGGCAGGAAATGCAAGAGAGATCTAGTGTGTGCTCCACAGGATCCATTTTCTCCTAACAAGAAATTTTCCTTATTGTTTAATATGGTTTAATATGGTTTATCCTTATATGTTTAATATGGTAATATTTTCTTAATATATTCTTATCCGTATCATTTTATTTAGTTATTATTGATGCGCAGTGTTTTTGATGCTTAGGTGTGCGTTTCTAAAATGTGAATATTTGATTAGTTTTCGATTTTTTTTTATATGTATAAAAAAGAGAAAGCTTTATTTTAAACTATGAAAATGTTGAGAGTCACCATGGAAATGGTTGAATCAGAGTTGAAATGGCTTAGAGAGTAATAGAAGAAGTTCAATAGCGAACAAACGAAAAAGAACAAAAACGAGGAGAAGAGATATAATAAGGGAAATGTAGTGATAATTATAATGTTTTTAGAGCTAAAAGGAAAGAAAAAATGTTATCAATATTATTTATAATATTATTATATGTCTAGCTATAGATTTATTAGTATGCTGTGTATGTAGCAACCTACGGTATTTGGGCAGCATTGCTGTAAATAAAGCATTTCTCTCTTAATGCCGATTATATCTTGTTATTTCTTATAGAGTAGATTTGATAAAAACTGTCTGTTCCTCACAATTTATTGCTAATGAACAAGTATCGCATCAGAAGATCAGAATACAGAATATGTGATGAAAATGTTTCAAGAATATTCAACCTTTATTGGTTTTATGCAACTATAAAAAAAATAATCATTTCAGACCAAAAGATGTAAAAACAATTCCAAACATGCAAAACTCCTAATTTAACGCCAAAACTTATGGAGTACAAAAATGGCTTGTCTAAAAAACATTGAAAACATTGTCTAAACATTTTGACATTAATTAATTCTTAGTGGAGATATAAATTATATTTAATTTAGTCTTTACTACATATCATTCTTTATTTTTGTAATTAAGTTTAAACATTTATCTGGGCGGTCGGGGTGGCCGAGCGGGATAATGCGCTTGAAAAACTGCAACTACTCACAAACCCCAACGTTTGTGAGTTCGAATCCCGGTACCGGCATTACTTTAATTTAATTAAATTAATAATTCAAGCAATTTATCATATCTCCCTCCCGGGGTATGTGAGGCCCGTCAGCCTATTGGAGGCAACTCAAATATGCCGGGCGTAGGAGTGATGACCCTAACCGGTGTATCTAAATTGAGAATCGCGGTGTGGTTTTCCAGGATGTAAAATGGCCGCCCGGAGCTTCGGTCCATGGACGGTCTGCTTCGGGAGAAGAAATATAGGTCCTCGTGCGCCTGCTAACCCCGAAACCCCGAACAGCCAAAATCCGTGGATCTTCACCAATATGTCTTTGAACCCGAGTGAGTCGGAGGGAAGGACACTGCCGAGCCTGCCGCTGCACCAAGGAAACCATGGTTCGCAGCAACGTAAGGTTGCGTTACCCCCTCCAGGCTGTCTATTCTCCCGCAAGCAATATACGTCTGTATGAATACCACATCGCGCGGCCATAGATCTCCATGGTATATATAGTGCCAAACGAAAAAAAATAAAGCATTGAAAATTTACCAAGCTGTTGTTTTTGGTAGTGTTCAGTTAGATCTTTATATTGCGCAAATATTTTATTTTCATTATGAATCAACCAAAATTGATTAAATCCTGAATTTGGCAAAACTTGTGACTCAAAATGATCAAAATTGTGATTCTTAAAATAATCAATAATTTTAGTATTTTGAAAGAAGAAAATATTTTAATTATAAAATACTGTGAAGTATTATAAGGAAAGTATTTCAAGTATCAAATTCTTTTAAAAAAAATTTATAATTGATTTCTTCTCAGAATCTAGTCCAAATTATTTTATTACTTTCTTGTACGAAGTAAAGGAAGTATTGTAATCGCGAAAATTTTCGGTTTTCAGATTTCAACGGAAATATCCATTTTGACCATCCCTTAATCCATTTTGACTAATTTCGTCAAATGTAGGTGTGTTCGCAACTGTATACCTCGTTTAACTCAAAGACGGTTACCTGTAGAAAAAAGTTGAAATTTTCTTTGTAATGAGCCTTTATTCTGAGAAGAGAAGCGTTGGCAGCCTTCACTGTTATCATTTGGGCCGCTCATCAATTTCTTTTTACCTCGAATACAAAAGTAAAATTTCGCTCATAAATCAGCCTCCGCGGCATGGCACCATTAATCTTCATCGACACAACAAAAGTTTACTAAGAATCGATTTATTTATTGGGACAGACACCTGTTCGATTCGCAAGTATAGATAAATAAATTCAGCTCTGAATGTTTTTTTTTTTTTTACTTTTTGTAAGGTTAAATATAATAAAAAAACAAAAAACTTGAAATTTGGGAGGCAATTTAACTCGCTATTATTTTCACGCTCAAGGCCGTGTGGGTAAAGCTTTGTTATAATTATTGGATGATACAACATTCGTTAATAAAAAAAAAAATGACCGAAAGCTTGTCCAAAACACTCTTTTTTTTAAAACTTTTGACACTTTTTTCTCTTATTTCTTATATTATTTTAATTTTAATAAAGATCTTGTCTTTACTTATATATTTTAGAAGTGCTATAATATCAGAAAATGAACTTTTGAGGCATATAATTTTTAAACATTTTCCGAGGGAGGACCCCCGGACTTCTCTCTTACTAAATGGGCCCCACTTCAATCTCTAGCCAAGATCCATCAAAGGAGCCTTAAATAGAAACCAATTTCAATGGAGAAATCTATTCTTTATTCACTTTTGGGGAATGTAAATTTAATTACTCTTTTATAATTATCTCTGTGATAATTGAATATTATACTCGTATTTACTTTACTCCGCCGGCGAGAGAACGAATTCCTCACTAAAGTTCTCATGAAGAGTTGATTGCCAGGGGGTAAGTGCGGAGGAGAAGGGGTATCTCGCAGATTGCTGTTTTATCCAAGCTAATGGTTCCAAAGCACTATGGCCTAATGGTGGTGCTGTCACCGCCGAGGAGTGCTGCGGCAATATCATTCCTCTCTCCGCTTTGTTTCTTAATCTCGGTCGTCTTTTCGCAATTTTACCTCGACCTTCAGTCGTGAAAGAAGCCTGATGTTTTGTGACTTTTACCACAAAAAATAATGAAGCTTAAAAACTAGAGTTGTAAAAGATTGCTAGTGTACAGATGTTTAGTAATTAATTCCTAATGGATTTTAGCAAATTAAAAACGAAATTGTTATTCTAGATTATTCAGTTGACATTCGCATGATGGTATAGAAGGATCAATCTAATCAGGGATTGATAAATTATTTGCCACTTCTATAAATTTGTTTTATTGAAAACTAGTCTCGAACGTTATACATTCATTCTCAGTTCTAAAAACACACAAAAAAAATCAAAAATAAGCAATTCAAAATATAGTTTGGTATTACTATACATATTAAATTAGATTAATATAAATCAATTATAAAACATTTATGAATTATGAATTTAATAAAGACAAAAAATCAAATACATGTTTGGTACTCACCAAAGTTTAAATAGATTATATCAAACAGAAAAGTTTGTACTTGTTTCTTCTCGCATTGTATTAACAATGAACGAAAGGTAGGTAGTATGTTTTTAGGTAAACGGTTTAAGGGTCAGGGTTTTTTCAGTAATGCCGATGAGTAATTGTTTTTTCTGTTATAGATGGGAATAAATTTATGATTGGACTTTTGGAGATATTTATTTGGTCATTTAAGCAAAAATCTGGATTGGATTTGAAGGATTTTATTATTTCAAGTACTTCATATATATTAATTTGAGGCTGTTTTCAACGTGATGTATTAATTTAACTCCTGAGTCTTTGATGAATTTATGCTTATTTTCATTTAAATGAATTGCAAAGTTGGAAGTATCTGTCTTATTATTATATGCACGTATATGTTCCTTAAATCTCTGATTTACCGATCTTCCAGTTTTTCTCTTGTATTTGGCTATAAATTCTAGATTATTGACTATGGCTGCTAAACTTTGTTTCGTTACTTACTTATACAGCAGGCTTCCAAGTCTTCCGAGGATAATACTTTATTCCAAAGAAAAAAAAAATAAAGGAAAATAGTTATTTCGGAAATGCAATCAGAAAACCGGTGCCTTCGTTTAATATAAGGAAAACACGATAGCTTAGGTATAATAGAAAAAATTCTTTCTAAATTCTGAAAACCCCGTCATCTTAGTTGTTGAAGATTGTTTTTCTAAGATCATCAGATTAAATTAAAATTCCGTGGAAACCATTTTATAGATCTTTTTAAAAATAAAAATAAAAGTTAAATTAAAATAAAAATATTTACAACAAAACTATTTTTTTCTCTCTTAAAATTTTAAATTGCCCCTGTTATCTACAATCAACAAATGGGCTAATAATATATGGAGCAATAACATGTGAGGTCTGAGGAAGGATAGTACCTTCTTGTCGGTCTTGAATTAGTCCTTTAAATCAGGCAAGGAGATCTCTCATCCAACTCCTTTTTAGCTTTCTCCTAATGGTCATGTCAGCCGTAGCTTTATTGTCTATCACTATGTTGTGATGCCCATGAAGGTTATTATAGAAACGAGAATAAAGAGTACGTATGTGTTGGTGGATATTTAGTTGTTGTAAGTCGGTATGTAGAGTTTTGTTGTTTACGTACCAAGGAGCTTCTGCTATCATTCTTAACATTTTGGATTGAAAATATTGCAGTTTTTCTAAGTGAGTATTTTTTGCTGAACCGTAAATATGCGAGACACAAGTCCATATGGGTTTAAGTAGGTATATGCATCTATTTAGTTTCTGCCTAATTTTTAGTTTTGACGAATTGGAAAAAAGAGAGTACATTAATGACAGTCGTTTGTTTAGAGTCTTCCTTTTTATTTCGACGTGTGGACCCCAAGTCATCCTTCGGTCGAATGTTAATCCAAGATAACGTACAATGTCCGTCTGAGTAATTTGGTGATCGCCGATATAAACACATGTCTCGTCGAAGTGTGAAAGTTATATGTGTTTTGTCATGATTGAACCGCATTTTCCAAAGGTTAAGATTGGAATTTCGTGAAAATGTTTTAAACATTTTATTGACCTTTGACCTTTTTTAAATATAAAAATAAAAGTTAAAATAAAATAACAATATTTACAAAAAAAGTAGTTTCGTCGGACTTCAATGGAAGTCTTGAGCCAAAAAAAAAATTAGATTATTAAATTAAGACTGTTGCTCAACTGCTTAAGTTGCTAATTTACACAGCATACCAATCAATATAATACAAATATTTTTAAAATTAAAAAAAGAGGGATAGCATAGAAAATTAGATAAATAAAAATATAGAGAAAAAATCGATTTTGGAATTGAGAAAAATAAGCCTAGGCTAAATAGAAGTGATCATGTAGAGTTTCAATGGAATCCTAAATAATGTCTCCACCATAAACTAGAACTGGTTCAATTTCTAAATTACTTAAAAATGTTTTCCCATATAATAAAAAAAAAATTCAAACTTACATAAGCTTCTGGTATAGGAATGAACTTTTAAACAATAATATTACTATATTCAAACAATCAAAAAACGCTTAAGTTGACCATTGATTGATAGATATTTGAGAAAAAAATATCATATCATATAAATATAATATAAATATCATATTTTATTTATATTATTATATTTTATTAAATATCGTCGATCTGCAGCAGATCAGGTAAAACAGTTTGTGATCGGCAAAGTTTATTAACAAGTTATGTTAGGCGGGCACAATTTTGCCCGCGGGCACAGGGGTGGGGACTGCTGGTAAGTGATATAGGATATCTCGTTGAACACGCATCGAATTCGGTACAGCCTATATCCTAGATTGGATCTCTACGGCCACCTGGATATCTCACAGTCCCCTGGAGTTGGTCTTGATCGTGTCAAATCGATTATAGCAGTCCATCCAGCTCACCTATCAGTTCCGCTTATCAGGAACTGATCCTAGGAGAACTAATCAGTCTGTGAAGAATAGGATCACTTGTCAATGGCCAATATATACATATATATGAGTTTATTAATTTGGCAAAACCTTTTTATTACTTTATATTTTAAAGGATTCCAGCACTGTTTAAGGCCAGTGTGACGCTGAGAGTCGTTAGTATTTGGTGCTTACGTCATCAATAGTCGATTTTTAGACCATCATTTCCAATTTTTTTCGATATATCATGAACGGGAATCGATAGAGGTGGTGTTTACGATACAAAACCAGTTAAAGTCTAAATTTCGAATTTTTTGTGCTTAAGCCTTTTTCAGAAAACGACGTGTATATATATATATATATATATATATATATATATATATATATATATATATATATACAGGTACAAATTGGTAAAGAGCTCTATGAAAAGGTGACAGAGATAGATTGAGCTGCAGTGTACGATAGATGCTCCAATAGCCCCTGCAGCGTCACCAGCCTTCCCTACTCTCAACTCTTAACTGTCATGCGGGCTTAGCTCTCTCAGCTCAAGGCAGGCGTCAAGATCATAGTTTAATGCAATAGACTTGTTAATACCTAATAATTAAAACAAAAGAGGTTCGGATAAGCGAATAATTCACATTACCAAACGGAAAAAGAAAGAGAAAACTTCATTAATAATAATTCAAGTTAAAAACAAAAATCATATATATTAAAAATATTTTTAAAACGGCAAATCTTTATTCTAAAATTATTTTGTTGATTATTTTCTTGAGAAACGTTCTGAATTTTTTGTTAGGACGTTGTAAGCATCTTTTTCAAGGCCTTTGACCTAAAACTCATGAATCACAGTGCATTATTTTTTTGATTTGTGTAAACTCTTATAATATTGACAATAAAATTTCACACCGAAGATCAATTTAAAAAAAAGATTAATTAATACTGACCGATAAAAAAATTGAAAAAATAGGTACGCTTCTAAATTTTTAGAGCTTAATTTTTATTTTATACATAAGGATTTTATATTTTTAACTATTTGTTTTTAAGGCCAACAGCATGTGAAATGTTTATAATTCATACGGTTTTATTGAATGTAAGAATACATTTCAAATCAAATCACAACTCTTTAATTTTATTTTTGTTTAGGAGTAGTTCGCATAACGGAACGATCCGGATTACTATGAGTCCAATGTATTACTAATACACATATTAAAATTAAACTTAAATAATATTGACTTTACACACTCATTTAAACGTGTATGAATCGAACCCGACAATCATGAACACTTTCGCCTAACTACTAAGTTGAACAATCATTGCTAATAAATGATAAAATAGATGGCCACCAATCTCCTGCCGGGAAATAATAAGTACCAGAGGACGAATGAAAAGGATCTGGATGAGGGATCTAATTACATATTATGTAAATAAATATAAGCAATGCGAAGTGTGCTGCTGGGTACTGCTTTTCATCATGCCTATCAGCTCCTTTTTCTCTTTTTGCTTCTATCTTTCTTTTATTATTAATATGCCAGCCCATCTGCTGAGTGTCAATATTTGCAATTGACAGATGCGGATTCATAAATAATAGTGTGGAAAACAAGAAATAATAATATTGATATATCATAGAAACAAGTATTGCGGGCTATGAATAGTTTATATAGCCCAGAAGGAAAAAAATTGTGTTTCAATCCTTAAAGATACGCGGTGATAAAATGTTTTATTTATTAAATCCATTTTAAGGGGTTTAGAGGTGGGATATATTAAAGTTGAGATAATTGAAAATAAGGAAATCGAAACTCAGGATTTATGAGTTCTAATTATTATTCTTTACTTCCTAAGAAAAAGAAAATTTGGCAAATTACCATATAGATACTCCCAAGTTTTATCTCCCAGATAACTTCAGAAGAAATGTCCTGGATTCATTTTGACAGCGGACCGAAGACTCAAACTTCTAAGTTTGTGCTGGTTAAGTTGCCGGGGTGTTTTTCTCCTCGGAGGAGGGACTTGTAAAGTCCCCCCTACATTCAGGGGCCGGACTCCGGGATCATGGCTAAGCCTGAAACAATCAAAGCGAGGACCCGCGAGACTGAGGGGGATCTGTCCCCCCTCGATGGAGTTTTAAGGGATTGTTTCTTCATTCCTCGAATTATCCGGATATTTTATTAGTGCTGTCGAAGAGGCCAGCCACGTGGGTTCCTTTTCTCCGCTATATTCCATCTTTTATTATTAGAAATGATCTTTTATTTCTTTTTTTTTAAATGATACCTTATTAACATTTCTTACAACCAGCCTTATTAAGTACATATTTTACTAATGTATTTCCTCGATTCTTGTTTATATATTAATATTTATTGTGCAAGCAATGGGTTTCTCAAAGAGTTAGATGCGATCAAATATATACATGCATGTGTGAGTTAATAAAAATTTAAATTACCTCATTTTATGAAATTTTCAAATTAAGGAAGTTGAATAAAGCTTTATCTTATTAGGACAATTTGAACAAATACTATCCCGAAATAATTCGGTGTTAAACTCTGTGCCAAAAAGCTTTTTATTCTGCAATAAAGATGTATAAGAACTATAACTATATGAACAAAAAATTCACTTAAACTATTAAATGTTAGACATTAATAAATAAAGAATTATAAAAAAATCTCAAAACGTACTGAAAAAAAATATAACATTATGGAGGCGGAACCTCTGGAAAAAAATAGATTAAATCTAAGTACGATAGTGAATAAATATTATTCTATTTAAAATATATTCTGATTCAGTAGATGTTCTTAGATTTAAGATAATTTTCTCTAACATTTTCATTTTGTTGAACGTTTGTACTTTTTGAACGTTTCTATAACAAAAATATGAATAGATCTTTAATTTTTTTTTTTTTTGAAAATTCAGGTAAATTACAAAAAAAAGTTAGAAAATTTTCAAATTTTTGTTTTTTTCAGTTGTTCGATCTGTTACCAAAAAATAAGAATTAAGAAGTACAAAACAAAAAAAACAACGCGTTACGAAGAAAATCTTCAATTATTATTAGATTTACTATTATAATTATTGATTTATTTTTTTATCGGTATATTTTTAGTAAAAATGGATTAATCATAGACTTAACGAGAAATTTTTGATCGTATTTGGTATAATTACACATGTTGTAATGTCTTTGATGGTAATTCCTAAGAAATAATATTTAGGAGATCAGCCAAGAAGACATTAAAAAAAAAAAATAAATAAACAAGTTCTTTTGGTTTTTTATAACAGTTATAAAGTTTCAATCCAGCTTTATTGGTCGTTTTCAGGGCAAGTGCAATGTGAGAAGGCTTTTGCTGCCAAAAAGAGTTCCTCTAGGCACATCGTTATAGTCCTGAAGATGGCTAGGCCGAAACTTTGGATCTAAAAATAAACTAAAGATACCTGTTTATTCGGTTTTTTGTTTTCTGTTATTATTTCACCTGACTGAGGCCCGACAAATTATTATTTTGAATAATAAGACATAAATGTCTTTGATTTTGATAAGGTTCGAGCGATTGAGAAGGAGAGAAATGACTTGTTTGAAGAGAAAGCTATTAGAAGTTGTGCACATTGCACAGAATTTGGATACTGCTGTTGATTACAGGAATGATTGGTGACATTTGAATCAATTTTAATCTGAAACTTCAAGCATTTTAGACGTCTAATAAATCTAACCAGATTTCCTTTTATGTTTGATTTGTTTACTGGTCAGCTGTTTATTATAAACTTCCTCAGCTGTGCATTTCTTTTTACTTCTATATTTATTTATTTAATTTCTATTGCTATTCTATATATTTATTATTTAATTTATTTTTAAAAACTTCTTTGTTTGAATAAAACCTTCTCAGCTGCTGTTATGTTACTTCTCTTTGTCTTCAGTATTTGATTGGATGTCTTGGAGTGATGTGTTGTTTCTGGTTGATGCATCATTTTAGCCGTTGATTTGAGATGTACTGTACTTGATCTTCATATATGTGATTTTATTGTGTATGACCTGATAATGCCTATGTAGAGAGACAGTTTATAATCGAACATTGTCGGCGTATACCAGCTTGTATCTACTCGACGATTCTTGTTAATCGTTGTGACTTATTAGGAAATGGGACCAACCAACAAGCCGAAATCATAGTCATTAATACCTAAATTTCCCTAGACCCTGGAATTTATTCTGTTGGAGTTTTAAATGACCGGGAATGGTTTACGAAGGAAGGCTAGTACTGTAAGCTATTCTTCCTTAATAACCTTTAAATTATTTTATGGATATTAAACTCGTTAGATAGAATAATGATTCGGTGATAGTAAACTCTAACCATAAACTTCTCATGAAAAAAGCTAAACATTATAAAGCTAAACAACATTAATATTTGTTTCAATTTTGTGATTTTTTTTAATAAACATTTTAATAAAAGGCATATTTTATATAATTCTAAATTCAATGTTTCGGAGTTTTGCCCCATCTTCAAGAACATAACAAAATTGACTCCTATCTTGTCCATAATTTATCCAGAATAATTATTATTTTGTCTTCCTTATAAAATTAATATTATTTTGTTATCAGCAAATGATAATTAGTAGGAGTCATTAATTTAAATGTTCCTCCAGTTTATAATTTGTTTCTATGATATCTGTGACCCAGTTTGCTCAATTAATAGGATCCTAACACCTGAATTGGCAAAACGTTGACTTTTAAGTTATTCACCAGTATTTTAGAGACTTAAGGCTTTAGGAATGTTGCAATTGCATTCTAGCAATTGATTAATATCTCTTTTATAATAATATTATTAAGAATATTTTTTTTGGTTACAATGAAAATTATAAATTATAAAATTAATGTTGTGCGTCTGTTGCAGCTAAGCGGGAGTGGCGGCGGAACAGACGGACCATGATGATCCTCTCCTGTATCGCAGTTGTTTTCGCCCTCTCCTGGCTCCCGATGACCGCCTTCACCATCATCTTCGAGTTCCACCCGTTCCTCATCAAGCCCACCTCCACCCTCTACCTCGTCTTCGCCCTCTGCCACGTGACGGCGATGAGCACTGCCGTGACGAACCCTCTCATGTACGGCTGGCTCAATACCAACTTCCGGAGAGAGTTCCGGGTGCTTGGTAATACTGGGGTAGAGAAGGCGCGGGAAGCGAGGAGGAGACTGTCGACGGCGCACAGCGTCGCCCTCCGCCACGACCGGAGGACCAGCGTCACCTGCTTCACCACCATGACTTCCTCCAACACCAGGCCTTCGACTTCCGTGACGCTCCTTCCGCAGGCCGCCATGGAGACCATATAGCACCTGCGGAGGAAGCGGTCTGTCCACGTCTAGGACCGCTTCCTCGAATGAGTTGAGTGGACAATGAACTGTCTTAATGGTGAATTATTTTCAATAAGGACAATTATATAACAATATGACGTATATTTCTATTTGCAAGGGAACATTTTAGTCATCAACGAAGAGACCATACTCACATTTCTCCTACTCTTTTGTGTCCCCGCTTCATCGATAAGCAAGTTAACATTATCTTTAGAGTAAAACCTCGTTAATCCGACCCTCGATTATCCGGATCAGATTTTTAGACATTGTTTTTTTTTTATTTAATGTTCACAATACAAATAGGTTATCACTATGATAGCAAGAAGATAACGGTAGATATTCGATTTTTTAATTTGATTCAATTTTTAGTACATGCGAAAAACGATGATACAATGAATTATGGTAATAAAATGCTTTCTGTTTAATTTAAGAAAGGTTTACTAGAGTGTTCCAGTAAGTTGACGTCGAAATAATCATCAGCTATAAATAGTTTTTATGGTAATTAATGTTAAGTCTGCTTATTTAAGGATTTTTTTGCTTATTACCCGGATTATCCGGACTGCCTTCGGTCCCAGTTAGTCCGGTTAACAAGGTTTTACTGTACCACTGTAAACACTTATTTCAAAAGCCATTTTATTAATACTGCACTAGACTTTTATACTTATTACACTTATAATCTATCTGTAAGCTATTCCTGAGATGGTTAAAACCAGCCTTACACACTTCAATTCTAATAAAACATAAAACTCAATGTCTCATAAAACACGAAAAAAATCATAAAGTCTATTAAAGTCCAACTAATTCAATTATGCGATATGAGAAATAAAAAATAAAATATTTTTAAAATTATAATAAGTGATGCCACCATGCAAACAGCTTCTATAAGAGCGTAATCAGGAATGAGTACAACGATAATCAAGTTTTTTGAAGAAAAAAAAATAAAGAAAAGTTGACAGAATTCGCAAACCGATATATTTTTGAAAATAATCGAAAGAAATCGATTAAATGTCAATAATGATACCACACAAGATTCTGATGAACTTTTCGAAAATCGGATAAGAAAGAGAAATGCTGAAGTTTTCCGGAGGACCAAAGAGAATTTTGTATATAAAAAAGAAAAAAAAAAGTAGATTAATAATTTATAAGGTCAACAGGAAACATGGCAGTTCCAAGATATTTTATTATATTTCTAGCGTCGAAGTTTTTGTTTCAGACTTCCGGTGTGTTTTGTAAAAAATAAAATAAAATAAAATATTAGTAAGTAAATATTAAAATTGTATGTTATAATAGGAATAATATTATCGATATCTATCTATAATATAATATAATATAAGACTATTTTCGAACAATCGGAACAATCATTAGTGCATTGAGATGAGGCCGGTCCCTTTGTACCGTCTTATCAAGTGTGATAAGGTCTCTAGGTTATTTTTGACTTTTCACATCTATGGTAGTACATTATAGCTGTAGGTACCACAAACATTAGGTTAGTTTTTCCTACTTTTCCAACTTAAATTTTAAACATTTTATTTTAATTAATATTTTATTTGTATTTATGAAATTGGCGTTGCTAAGTTGAACAGTGTGGATCCGACGAGGAGAATTGATTGGCAAAACATGTCATGAATCTAACTATAATTTCTTCATTAGACGATATGTGAAATATGTTCTATACCAATATAACAACAGAGAGTATAAAGTATACAATATAGAGTATAATATTTTGTATATATATATATATATATATATATATATATATATATATATATATATATATATATATATATATATATACATATATGCATTAACTGATTGATAAGTTCAGAATGACTTCATTTATTTATTTTTTTTAATTAAATAATTAAATGTAAATTTATTATTTTAATTGTAGAATTGAATTAGTAGAGTGCACCAGAAAGGGTAATCAGTTAATACTTTTATTAGCATTTTATGTAATATTATTATAAAAAAATAAAAAAAAAATAATTGAAATATTATTAAATCATTGTTTCAAAGAATAATTGGCACGAATACGAGATGAAAGCAAGAATTTTTTGGGTTTTGAAGGAATTCAGTGGAGGCTGGCTTTAGGAAAAGACTGAACCTTCGGTTTCACTGAGTCTTCATATAATATATTATTTTTTACTCAATAATTATATTTTCTACAAAATAATGATAATTTTGAAAATGTACTATTATCTAATATTTTTTTTTCTAATATTCACACCTGTCAATGTTGGCACCCAGTGAATTTGCTGAAAAAAAAAATCTAATAATTAAAATATATATTATAATTTGTGTGAAATCGATAAAACTATTGGTTTATCTTAAATTTTATTACCATATTGGGGATAAAAAATATAATAGTTTTCGGAATAAATTTGCTTCTGATAAATTTAATATACAATTTTGAAATTAGAAAAAATTAAATATAAAACCGATTTTATGTTTCATTAATGAACTATATTTTATGATATTATGGAATAATAATTATGATGAGCGAAACAAAAAGAAAAAAAAAATATATAGTAGACTATAATGACAAACTTAGTATACACACATGCTTTATTCCTCTTTACTTTTTCTTTTAAACTTTGTATACTAAAATCTATAAGTATATTCTGACAAATAACAGATTTTTTTATGTCTAATATGTAATATACCATCTGAAGTGTAATGAAAAAAGTACATCACTATGTTCTCAACCATTATAGGCTGGTTAATTAAGGAATTAAAAATTATATTCAAAGATATCAAGGTAAAAATAATGCATAATTAATTTCATTCAATGATTAGGAAAACTCCTTTTTTTTGGAGAGAAAGGAAAAGTTTTAATGAAATTTTAATTGTAGCATTTCTTTATCTAAACTCGCCCTGAATAGGCAGACCTTCAATAACTAAGTCATGCATGCAATGTTTGCCTGGTTTGGTCGATTTTTTTTTTTCTGAAAGCACTGTTTTTATCGCTATTATTGTTTTATTATTTTAAATTCGTGTCGTTGTGTATATCTTTTTGTGTATATCTTTTTGTGTATATCTTTTTGTGTATATCTTTTTATTTTATTTATTTTTTCTCTTATTATTCAGTATTGACTCAATCGATGTTTATGTGGAAACACATTTACAGTCGAACTTCTGTATATCAAACTCCCTTAGATACAAAAACTCTAAATATCTAACTTTTTTTTAGGAAACTTGAATTTTTATTAGAAAAAAATATTCTGTATATCGAATAAAATTTCTATATATCGAACAAAAAAATCCAATTTAAAAAAATATAAAATATGATCGTCATCAAAAAGAGCCCTTGGTTAACGTACATAAGAATGGCCAATAATTAAATAAGAAAAAAAAAGTGTTCCACTGGTTTGCAAAGCGATGGGAATTCAGGGAAGATCTTGTTTCAGAAGGAGCACAGTAGTTAATACTTAATATCCCTTAATCTCTTTCCAAACATAGAATTAAATTTTCATTTTAAATTAAGTTCAACTTTGCCTATATTGCTCCAAAACATGACGTAGGTGATGAACTATACACAAATAGTCACTAGAATCTATCTTGCGTGAAAACAAAAATAAATTAATTTATATGTATGTTTGCATATTAAGTACATGATATTATTAAATTATAAATGGGCATTTGTAAAAAATATGCAATAACAGATGTAAATTGTATAATTTTTCAAATAAGTGCTATTGATCGTTCAGTTTTGTTTTTCTTTAGCCTTAAAAAATTGTCTTTGTTACATCATTAATCCTAAAAAATTCCTTTGGTATTTCTTTAACCTTAAAGAATAGCTGTAATTATTTTTAGCCTGATTTCGATTTCGCATGCTCGATACATAGAGGTTCGATTGTATATGTATTTGTTATCCCGTTTATTTTATGGTAACCCATACTTACCCCATAAATCTACATAAGTAGCATATATTTTATATACATAGTATGAATAAAAATTGGGAAACATTTTTTCTTCTTTAGACTAATTAGACTAACTAGGACATTAGGCAAATATATATAAATACCTATTAAAGAAAAGAAAATCAAACGATCCATCAAGAGTTCCATTAATACATATCAGTGAAGTTGATGAAGTGAAGACCACACCTTCCGACCATCAACTGGGAAAACTTTACCCTTCCCATCGCTCTGTCATGGCCAACAACTCTTCTTGCTAAAGACAAGAAAATATTTCTTTCTATCCTCGGAGAATACAGACGAAGTCCTGGGCCATTCTTCAAGTAGATGCTCTCCCGATTAAGTAAAAGTGTGTTAACACAGTTTTTGCTAGCCCCTTGAGTAGAAAACTAACAGTTTTTTTTTGTTGAAGAAAAATATCTAATCATTAATCCCAACGCTTTTTGAATAGAATAGAAAAAAAAACTTATTAAGAGACAATGTTACTTAAGAATAACATCAATATACAAAGAGAAAAAATTCAGATCTGGCCAAAACACTTTTATATAAATATATTAAAAAAATGTAATAATTAATTTGATAAAACTTAATCAATAATAATAAATAGATGAACATTAAAAAAAAAATATACGTTCTGTAAATTTTAATTTAAATTCTTATAAAAAATCAAACAGAAATTTGTATATAAATATTTAAAGACATTTTTTTTTTCTTTTTAGCAATTGATAAAATAATGCAATATATTAAAACCGTACTCTAATGTTCACAAACGAAAAGTAAAGTAAAACAGAAGATAAGAAAATTTGAACTTTAAGATATTATTTTTATTGTTTTTAGGTAAATTCAAAAGTATTTTTTAAATAAAAAAAAAATAATACACAAAATTAAGCTTCGCGAAGTCTGAGATATCTGTATAGAACCTTTGGGCTCTCCTTTCAATTATGATTTTATTACAATATAAAGATAAAATCATGTAAAATTGTAATTGTGTATAAACTTTTACGTGATTATTTACAGGATACCAGTTTCTGAAAGTTATTAAAACCATCTTACTTTCTTTATTCGTTATTTATACATCTTTTTACCGACGTTTCGGATTCCTTTTGTCTATCATCAAGTTTTTATTCCTTTAATCTTCAAGTATTCCTGCTACCCAATTTAATCCAATCTATAGACCAACGCTGTATATTTGTTTAATGCTTGCCCATTCACAGTCTATTTTTTCAGTGTATCTTAATATTTCTCATATCAATTGTTATAATATTCTTAAAGTTTACCTCTCTTTTGGTTCGGCTTTATTGCTTCTTAGTACATTTTTCTTTTATCTTTAAATTTTCTTCATTATAAGCCAACCTTCTGAAATTTTCGTCATTAGTTAGGTTGATAAGTTATTAAAATAAAATATTTTCAATTTACCTATTGTTAGCTTTTATTCGCATTATTTTTTTTAATTCATGTAAAGTTATATAGAAAAATCTTCAAATCGCCTTTAATTAAATAAGAAGAGCAAAAAAATGTATGGTAGTTATATGAACTAAATTATTCTATGATACATTTTGATAAATTTTGAACATAACTTTATGCCAGCTGATTAACAAAAATCTTGACAGAAACGTCCTAGACTTCTTAATTTTTCTCTGATGATTTCGAAACGTTCGTTCTCAGTTTTCTATTTTTTTCTCCCATTGACCCCTTTCAAGATTAGGGATGAATCTTGATGTCATCTTGGAGTTTTCCCTTCCAATAATTAATATCTTTTCCTGGGAATCACTGCTTCAAGGATCACATATTTTGGGTCAAGCACTCGCTGAAGAAAGAGGGCATCAATCACATTCTATAAGGGACGAGTGCGTCATCTGAGGACACCCTTCACCCCTAAGGGAAGCCCTGACGTAACGAATTAAATACAACCCATTCTTTCTTTCATCCCTCTCTGCTGGATATTGTTAATAAATCCAAAATATCCTTCCAGTAATTCCCTCACAATATTTTCCATGACAGCCTGAAGATGACAGGGGAATCGTTAGTGTCGAAAACAGTGAATTGCAAAATATACTGACAGAGACTATAAGCCTTTTTTTTATTAAGATTTTAGTCAGAAAATTATTTTTAAATTTGTAGCTATTGAGTAACAAATGAATGTATTAATTTTATTTGTAGTTTTTCTTAGACTAAGTTGTAACAAAAGTCTTTGTGGATAGGATAAGTTTTATTTAAATTTCAGTATAAATTGTACACATTAAAATTATTAGGAATTGATAAATTATTTGCAACTTCTATAATTTTGTTTTTTATTGAAAAATAGTTTCGAATGTTATGCATTCATCTTCAGTTCTAAAAAGACACACAAATTCAAAAATGAGCAATTCAAAATACAGTTTGGCATTATTATGCATGTTAAATTAGATGTAATATAAATGACCATATTTACATTACATCTAATTTAACATGTATTATAATACAAAACTGTATTTTGAATTTCTTATTTTTGAAGTTTTGCGTGTTTATAGAACTGAAGATGAATGTATAGCATTCGAAACTAATTTTCAATAAAAACAAAATTATAGAAGTGGCAAATAATTTATCAATTCCTAATTATTTAGAGATATTTCCTTTTTAAAGGACTAATTTGAAATTAAGAAAACAGTTTCACAAATTAAACATAATTTATATGCATTAATAAAAAAAAAAAATCTACTAAATATATATATTTCCCGATATATTTGAACACTTTGAGTCGAATGAGCTGGCTGAAATTCGTTTCATAAACTCTAGAGCTCCACCAAATTAGTTTAAAGGATTGAAAATTTGTATGCGATTTGAGTTAGTGTTAGGAAAGTATCCTTTGGAGATATCAATTTGATATAAATATATATATATATATATATATATATATATATATATATATATATTAGTTTTTTTCCTCCCCGCTATATTTTAAAGTATTTTTTATTTTAGTAAAAATACGACCTTAGTGACGAAGCTCTGTTGCTCCCGGTTTTTTTTTTGTTCGTCTGGGGGATTTGAACATTGTCGAGGTAAATTTACATTTACCATTTACCGATAGGTAAATTTATCTTAACCAAGACAAATACCAACACATCACTTTCACGAAAATTTAAATTCAAATATATTATTTTTACTTACATCATGACATAAAAATAATTTTAGCTCTTTAAGAAATATAAGATTTTTTCTATCATATTTATATATATGTATATATATATATATATATATATATATATATATATATATATATATATATATATATATTATATATATATATATATAAATAAAATTAAAATATATAAAATTAGATATTAAGGAGTAATTATAATAAGATTGATGGCAATGGTAGAGTTATCAAAAATCTCGCTGAAACTCCACACAACATCTGAGCCCCGATGTCATCCTTCTTGCAACGCCAATTTCTCATTTATACATACATTTATATAGATAGATACGTATATACTTATATATTTATATTACTAACTGTAAATAAGTACAGAATAATACATAATATATTATGTAAAAAACCTGTCTACCATAATAATATAAGATGGCTAGTCAATTGTGTGTCAGCTGCTGACGAAACGCCCTGTATATAGATAAATATATATATACTTGTTTTACAGTCTTTACGACGAACGAGGTAAATATATTGTGCTCTCCTGTATAAAACCAAACCGGTAGATTATTCATATATTAATATATTGGACCAATACTATCGTCTATCAACTTAGAAGGATATTATGGCACATTGAATAAGGCATTATATGCATGTATATACAACACTCTCACAGTAGAAGCAAACATAACAATCATAATAATCATTAGGCAGTCAAGAAAATAATGATATATATGCATACATATTATATATATATATATATATATATATATATATATATATATATATATATATATATATATATATATATACATATGATAAAACAAAAAAGACTATCTAGTGGGTAGCAATAATGTGATTATCGATTTTTTTTTTTCAAATTGGTGTTGATATTGAATATGTTAAAATGTTGAAAGCTATTTTAATATTGTGCATAAGTGTTCCGTGTATCAGTGTTCAAATTTGTGCGCTCTTTTGGCACGTTTGTTTGTGGCGTCTGTTGCTTTAGTTTTATGTACGTATATTTTTTATTATTAAATTATAATATTGTTTGTTAACATTAAGAAATACACAAAATTTTCATGAATGGTATTTTTATTTTATCCCTCTGATTGAAATCCTATTTATGTTGTTATTATTATTTCGACAGTATATCTGCAAAACTTCGTAACTGCTACTGAAATAACAGGGACTTAGAGGCTTTGTCTGTATACTGTCTGTTTATTTAAAATTGACAACAGATCTCAATGGCAATGGCTTGTGAAGAAACTATCCACTGCCCTGTTGGTTGAGTCAGGAGTCCATGTTCTTTTCAGGCACCTCGGAGGATTATCGGGAATCGATTGGAAAGCAAAGGCGGCTGGGGAGCCGCTAAATTTTTTTTAATAATTTCAAGTCAAAATAACGTATTGTAGAGGAATTTATGAAGCCTAATATTGATGCAATTTAGAATTTTTATTATTATTTCGGGTCCTGCAACGTTGTCACATTCTGATAACTACAATCACTACTTCTCCTCTTCGAAGATTTCTGTCAATTCAGTCATCTTCTGTCAGAACTCTGGTCATCATGTCTCCCCTAACATCCAATAGAGATGTTGATAACATATCGATATATCGATCTTTTTTTTTAAACAAATATATCGATATTTTGTCTAGATATATCGTAATATCGATATTAAAATTTGAGTATCGAAAAACGATATTTTTTCAAGAAGAAATATCTAAAATGAAAAAAAGAACCACAAAAACTTGTGGTGTTTTGTATTCGTGTTAATATCTATAGTGTCTGCATAGTATGGATGGGATGTCGAAAATGAAATATCGATATTGATATGAATTTGGTGGCGCGACTGAGTGAGAAGCGCTGGGATATCCTGGAGTCATGCTTTTCCATCCATAAGTGGAGGGATGGGCTTGGCTCGGGGAGTCCCAGACTGATTGTAAATAGTGTGTCTGTGTTTAAGATTTTACGTTTATTTTATTTTTTATAAGTTTATTTATTATTTCTAGTATTAAGTTTATTTTTTGTTGTCATTATCTCATTTTTTTGTAATTATTGTACGAACGATTCATTTTATCACTATTGCCATTGTCCCTGCTGAGACAGAATGTAATATTTCTCAATAAATAAATAGTCATCATCAGATATGAATTTCGGTTAACAATATAGATATCTTGACAATATCTGCATACAAATATCGATATTTATGTCTATTGTTGCCCCAAGATACTTGAAAAAAGTACTTTGTAGGATAGTCCGTCTTTCACGCAGAGAGCCGAATCAGACGAGTTGAAGAGCATGTGTTCCGTTTTCTCGGTGCTAATTTACAAACACCACTGTGCATGAACCTCAATGAGTTCTCTCATCACAAATTCCTTATCATACTGATCTGATGATATGGCCACCAGGTGGTCTGTGAACTGAAGGATAAATAGGACATCAACGCCCATTCCTTGGCATCTTTGTATCCACAATTTCAGTGCTTGTTATATATATATATATATATATATATATATATATATATATATATATATATATATATATATATATATATATATGTAGAAAGGCACAGTAAATTTCCTTGTCTCAACTTCTATATACAAACTCTAAATAGCATTTAAAAGACCCCTACTTATCTTTGCCAGATACAACGCCTTCCAGAATTTCTTCAAAGGAACACTATCGTATGCTATCCAAAAGTCATGTGAGTTTCAAGACCATATGCCATCCTGTTCTGCACAAGTTCAATAAGGGTAAAAAGACATGGTCACAATTTGGAACTACTTTATTTAGGAAAATAAAATCAATACCGAGATCATACGTATTATTCACGAATTACAACAATGTTAAGAACTGAATAATAACTTTAACTTTTTCAAACTTTCAAAATTTCAATCAAGCTAAATTGCAGTTTTGCAAACATTTTAGTTAATTTCTTTCACTCTCCCGATTTTTGTTTGTTCCAAAAATATTTCTGTGAGTTACACATCTTCAAAATATAATTATTTTTGAAAATCTTTTCATGAAAGAATTCACAAGTGTAGTCAAGATTTACACGAACCATCAACAATTAACAAAATGTTACTATTTTATGATGAGATCGGTAGAGATTTAATTTAAATTTAAAGAAAATACTCTTTCTACTGATGTACCTGTACCCAGAAGACATTGCAAATTTTTTCCAAAAAAAAAAAAAAAATTATATTATAATCGATGGGACAGCTTGAATAGACTTCAATAACGTATGACAACCAAAGTCTCAGTGATTATTGAGTTTGTTATGAATAAAGAGAATTCAAAGGATAATTTCGGAATTCCGTATTAATATTATTTAGTAATAACACCGCGATTGTTGAAATGAGCATGTAAAGTTTATAGGCTTAGTAAGGAATGGAACCCTTAAATGTAAACAAGGCAGGTACATACCCCAACCACCATAACGTATGCAGGAGGATTGTGTTACAGCTTATCTGAAACGTTGTGGACCAAAGCGATCTCTGGGTTCGATAAGCCTTTATTATATTGTTTCAATTGCAAATATTGTAATCGGGAAGATTACAATGGCGAATTTCAGTTTGGTTTAGTTTAGAGCTTTAGAACTCAAAGTTTGAAGTTTGGAATCCCAAAGCTCATCTCCATAGGGTTGATTAAATTTATCACATCGTCGGCTTACTATCAAATACTAAAACAACATGAAACTTCAATATATACCTAAAAAAAAACTTCCTAAGTCCGTGTTGTCTGCTTTATTAGTTTTGGTCTAAATTTATAAGTTCTAATAAATACTTATTTTTATATTATTACTAATGAACTAGCTAGCTACCACATAGTCATATATATATATATATATATATATATATATATATATATATATATATATATATATATATATATACCTATATATATATATATATATATATATATATATATATATATATATATATATACCTATATATATATATATATATATATATATATATATATATATATATATATATATATCAGTAAATAACAAAAGTAAAAAAATAATAAATCTAAATTAAAGATTGATAAATTATTTACCACTTGTATAATTTTATTGAAAACTAGATTCGAATGGGTTTTTCTTATTTATTTTTTTTCGTTTAAATGAATTGAAAAGTTTTTTGAGAAAAAAAATAACAATTACTCACCGGAATTACTGGAAAAATCCCGACCCTTAAACCGAATACCTATAAACACCCTACCTTTCTTCCATTGCTAGTACAGTGCGAGAGCAAACAAATACAAATTCTTCTGTTTGATATAATCTACTTAAACCTTGGTTAGTACCAACCTATATTTTATTTCTTATCTTAAGTAAATTCATAAATCATAAATGTTTTATAATACTCATTTATATTAAATTTAATTTACCATGTATAATAATACCAAACTGTATTTTGAATTGCTTTTTTTTTTAATGTTTGAGTGTTTTTAGATCTGAAGATGAATGTTTAACATTCGAAACTAGTTTTAAATAAAAACAAAATTATAAAAGTGGCAAATAATTTATCAATCCCTAATTAGATTGATTCTTCTATATCATCATGCAGATGTCAACTAATAAATATAAATTAAAATCCATAAAGTAGAAAATTCGCACTAATGAGGTTTTGATAGTAAGCCGACAATTGTTATGTATTATAATAATATATATTGTATAGCATGTAGGTATGTATTTTTATAACAAATGTATGTTTATTATTTTTTTTAAAGTAACTATTGAAGTTTCTTACCTTTTCAGTCTTGTATGAGCATTGCATGATAATCTTGGTCCAGATGAAGCCCTTGGTAGTGAATCTGTTCTAAAGAGGATAAGGAAAATATTATTAATTATTATATGAGTATTATTATTATTAAATGTTTAAATTAAAATTATTTATTTGTGGTAGAATGGCAGTATTGTGTAGATACTTAATTTAAGACACGTTCCCCAGATCATAATTATTCGGTTTGTAAACCTCCGAAATCCTATCTTGTTGACGGTATATTTCATTAGCGTTCCATTTATCTTCGTATAACAGATTTCCTACCAAGTTGTTTATCTTAACAAGCGTCTGATGTGAAACAAGAAACTCGCTGAAGATTTAAATTGTTCCGTCTCAGGAGTTGAGTTGCAATTATTTTCAAGCATTCGAAGACTCCAAATAGGGCTTGGATATCGCCATACATGGCAATTGAAAAGGTCTTTGAGAGTCTGATTAGATTTCCTTTCTGGGACTGTTCTGCGATACCATTGGTGCCAAAGTAGACTTGACATATTGGATTTTCGAAAAGTTCAGATTATTTAAAAAAAAAAAAAAAAAATCCTAACCTTTATTTCACACCTAACTTTTTAAATTGGGCTCAATTGTAGGAGTTTCTGGATTTGACAACCAATATCCTCTCTACAAACACATATCGTCGCTTAAGCTGCGATACCTCGTATGCCCGAAAAAATGGAATTGCGATCTTCATAGCATTTATTAAAAAAGATATCTACGCATCGTTCTAAAAATATCTCGTAAATCAGAAAAAATATATATACCACAATACGATGGTTGACACAAGAAAATAAATAAATAATTATATATAAAATACATTTTTAAAACTTTTTTATTTTTCCTGTAAAATTAACTTTTTTGAGTTACAGCTTAAGCAACGATATGTTACATACACTCCCTTCGCCTTATTTTTGGCCAATATTGTCTTACTAGGAAAGGATTTTTTTTTTTTTTTTTTTTTTAAGAGGATTTTACTTTATTTATTTAATTCAAGTTTACTAATCTACGCTAAATTTTAAATATCTTTTCATCTCATTTTATTTTTATTTATTACTAGTATTACTTACATTGATTATTACATTAGAAAACACGTAATTCCTCATTAGAAAATATTTTCCATATATTAATTATTACAAATTCATACGATCCAGAGAACTGGTGATACTTGCCGATGTACGATAATATCGATATTTAATATTTATTAGTTGGAAGGGCAGAAGAGTATGGATATTAGCATTAAGGGAAAAAAGATAATTATAAAAACTATTAATAATAAATATGCTGATAAATGAAATTGAACAAAAATAAATTTAAAAAAACCCGAAAAAATAATCTATATGTCTGATCGATTTCTAAATAATAAAGGAAAAAAGATTAAAAAGTCCAAGCAAAAGTCCAAAGATGTAAAAAATTCCCATTTCACATTCAGAGTTAATTTCTTCACTTATACAACTGTACATCCTTACCTAGTAAATATCACTGAGTCATTCAATGCCTTATTTTGCTGTAATTTTATATATTCATTTAATTTGATATATTCGTTTACATTGTTCTTCACCAGGAAATCATTGGAATACAGAATTTATCAACTGGACTTAGTAACTTCTGCTTGAACACGATAATCTGTACCTGAGAGGGAAGCTTTCCTAAGTCCAATATTGGTGGTTTTGAATTTATTATCTCATTTGCATTATTCTGGCTATGTTTTCCGAGTATAAGGAACAAAAATATAATAAAAAGGTAATTAAATATGTAACACTTCAAATTTAAAGATTGAACAAGCACAAGCAATACATAAGGAAAAAGTTAGTCGGGGGGGAGGGTGAGGGGGAGAGGGGTGGAGGGGGGTGCGGTCAAAAACTAACACTTTAATAAGTAATACTTATTTATTATTATTCAACTTATTTATTACATTCAAATTAGACTGTATTTTAAAGAAGTTGTGTTCCTAGCACACAGCTCCTATAAAATAAAGTCGAATTGTGCTCTATGATTATCGTTGAAGGACTCAAACAACTGAATCGTTGGACGATCATCGTGATAGTCGCACCGAGGAAAACGTACCTTTAATAAGCATTTGAATGTAATAAATAAGTTGAATAATAATAAATAAGTATTACTTATTAAAGTGTTAGTTTTTAGCCGCACACCCCGACCAACCTCTTCCTTAAGTATATCTACGGTCAAGATAAAACTTACCCAACAAGCAATACAGTGCGAAATTATTAAATGTTTTATTTTAAAACCATTGTTTAAGTTTATATTAAATGAATATTAGTTAATACATATTTTCTTTAATAGTAACATACTTAAATAGTAGAATATGTTTTATAGAGTAACCAAACATTATCAAGAATACTTCATTCCATCCTGAATATAATGATTTAAAAATAAAGAAATGTAATAAATGTCAAGAATAAAATTAAAATAACCAAAAAAAAAAAAAAAAATGAGCAATAATCTTGGGTATAATCACGGCTTAAGTATATATCTGAAAATAGTACAAGGTCCCCATGAACAAGGAGATTATAAAAACATTCTGTAAGATAATTTACAAGGAACTGCAGATAAGGCTGTCGCGTGCAGTTGTTGGATTGCGGTGGTAGTTGTTGGTTATTGGGTGGTGTGAGCAAAAATTATCAGCTATCGGATGTTTGTTTGAGATATGATTTAAGATTTCCGTCATTTTTTGTTAAAATGTATTTTTAAACGCTCTGATATTGTACTGAAGTCGTCAGCATGCAAACTTCTTCCTTAAGTTATGTGACTAAGATTATTTAAAACGTCGAATAAAAATTGGGATATAAATAGAATCTAAGTATAAGTACCGTAGACACGCGCTAATCCGAACTAATTAAAACCGGGTATACATATATATATATATATATATATATATATATATATATATATATATATATATATATATATATACATATATATATATATATATAATTTGTTCCGGGTATACCTCTCTCAAGACGATTTGGTATCGTTAATTTTTCCCCCGAAATTAGAGATTTTTCCTTTTTAAAAGACTAATTTGAAACTAAGTAAATAGTATCATAAATTAACACTTTATATGCACTAATAAAAAAAAATCTATAACATATTAAGCCGTAAGGGGAAATTGAAAAAATAAATATGATAAAAAACTTTAGACAAATATATACTTACGCTTCCATATTTTCATAGCTTAAATTTATAATGTAAATTAAATTTATAATAAATTAAATTAAATTTATAATGAACGGAATTATAATTTTGTACTCTATTTTTCAAGCCTTACAGCTCCTAACGTGTTTTACAGAGGCGATGTTAGTGAATGGATGTCAAAGCGAATCTGCTCTAATCAAATCTGCATTTTTTTTGTGAGACTCGGATTAGCGATAGTCCACTGTAATACATCAATCATACGTGTTGAATCCTACCGAATAAATTTGTCTATCATTGTTTCTTGTTGATCTGAAATTAATCACAAGTAATGTTGAAATATGAAAGAAAAATGCACTAAATACTAAAGTTTAACACACGTCAAAGTCACCTGTAGGTTACTCGAAATAACTCACAAAGGATATCACACTCACAGTCTTTCCAAATTCCATTTGGCGTGGAGCGTTTGGAGTGGAGTGACCTATTTAAAATGATAATAATTTTGAAATTTATTGATATTAATATATTAAGAGCAACATCTCATCTTAAAACACGACGACGTTTTTTAAGCAGCCACTTAAAATCTAGTGTATATGTGTAATGGTTCCTCAGAGCAAAGCATGTTGTATTTTAAAATGATTTTGGTTTAGGAGTGGAGATGACTGGATTGCTACCTGATCCCGGGAGAAGATTGGATCCAGGAGATCACGGCAGCGTTCTATCCCTGTTTGTAAAGTGCTCTCCCAACCTTCCTTCCTCGCATCAGCAGATTGTTTATAAGTTTACTCTTTCGTTACCAGCTTCACTTCTCTTTACTACGCCATGTCACAGCACAGCCTCCTTTTATTTTCTATCTTAAAATTGGTTTCTTCTTTCCTATCTAAAGGTTTATTTAACCTCGTTCAGGTTATTCTGGAAAGGATATAAATCCTGAAAAGGATTTACTAACTTTGTCTAAACAATACCTCATCTGTTCGGAATAATAACAAATTGAGCCTCAGAGAAATAGAATTAAAATTGCAAGTACAAACCTAAATTAAAAAATTAATAAAAAAATCTAAAATATAACTTAGTTAATAGGTAACACAGGCCAACGATTAAAAAACTTTTGTACTGAAAATACCTCATTCCTACAGTGTTTAGGATGCTGAATCGAAATATGATATTAAAAAAGCTATATCACCCACAATTTTAACTATTAAAGCTGTTCAATTCTTTTAAAAATCGCTTAATTTAATAAATTTAACAATAAAATGTGAAGAAAGTGTGGATGATACAGCTTTAGAAGATGGTTTAGTGTACTGCTCAGACATTCCCGGTGTGATGAATGAGATGACCAATTCCAGTTGACGAGTGAAACCTATATTAGCACATTATATAACTGTTTTAAGTAGCCACTGTAAATACAAACCATGCTTATGATGTAACATAGTGTTTCATTAATTCCCCAGTATACCGTATAGGGGTTTATACTATATAATACAAAGCATATTGCTGGAAAACTATGGGTGATACAAAAAAAAAACTAAGGCCAGATTTAGATTCAGCACATAAAAATCTATAAAGATCAACTATTAATGTTAAAAAGTTTTTCACTGAAACCAAAAAAAAAATTTTTTTTTGTTGGCTTGTGTAAACATTATAATGAGTTTTCTTTGACTTTACTCAATATAAAACTAAATAATTTAAAAATAAATATGATGGTTATTATATTTTTTTTTTGTTGCCGACGAGAATTGTTCTATTACACAGGTAAGATACACTGAAACTAAATAAAATATAATATAGAACTACCGCAAAGTAGATAAAACTTTTTACAAGGTACAAAAATATTATTTTATATACAGTAACAAAACAGTTCATTGAAATATATAGCAATGAAATTAAAAAAAAAAAAATCAACATTTCTAGTAATAAATATTTGGCCAAATGTAAATGGTATTCCATATTTGTCTTCCTTCCTCTGCCAGTAAATAACTCACCAATCAACTTGCCGCCATTGTTATCAGAACAGAAATAACAACAGTGTCATCAGAACAGAGAAAACAATATCATATATATCGTCGGTCCCATATCGAATGTGAAATATTTGTTTTTGTTATTTTTCGATAATATTACGGTTGATACAGTCGTAAGTAAAGATAATAATCTGTTACAGCATAAGAAAGTACTGAAGACGCAGTTGCATTTTTACGAAATGTGTCTGGAAGTCTGAAGCATCCATGTTAAAGTAACGAATATGTGTATTATTATAAAGGTAAAACAATAAATACATATGAAACTAGGAGATAAAAGAAAAATAATACCAATAAAAACATTTAAAATAATCGAAATCGGTCCTTATACACAGAAGAATGTAACAGTTTTTACTTCCTTATACGAAGTAAAGGAAGTATTGTAATCGCGAAAATTTTCGGTTTTCAGATTTCAACGGAAATATCCATTTTGACTAGTTTCGTAGTGGCGTCTATGCGTACGTACGTTCGTATCTCGCAAAGCTCAAAAACGGTTAGCCGTAGAAAGTAGAAATTTTGTATTTAGGATTGTTGTAAAATCTACTTGTGAACCTCCCCTTTTGGTCACTGCTTGATCACCGGAAGTAGTACTTTACTTGAAGATCATAATTGATTTCCATCAAAAATAATATTAAAATACTAGGAAAAACTTCTCAAATTTAGTATTTATAACTTATATATTGATTTAAATAACATACTAGACTTTGGTCTAAATTGGAAAACCGGAAGCGGTAATTTACTTGAAGGTCATATTAGACTCACCAAAAAGTATATTAAAATATAATGTAAAACATCTCAAATTTGGTAAATAGGACTTTTATATCGATATGAATGTATTTACTATATTTTGGTTAAAATCGGTGAGCCGAAAAGGGTACTTTACTTGAAGGTCATAATAAACACATCAAAAATTATATTTAAATTTTTAAATCATATGTTTCGGTAATAAAGATTACAAACGAAATTTGGTTTCTAATCCAATTAAACATTTTTATTAGTTGTTTTAAGTGTTAAAATTGAGTGTAAAATACTGGTTTTCCTCCCCATTTGTGTGTGTTTGTGTCAATAGATGGATGTCGCGACGCCGAGTGTCATTTTTGTGATACTGCAATCTTCGGAAACTAGTAACCAAATTCAGGATCACTTTTTGAGCCACCGATTTATAGTTTAATAGGCGTACAAGGAAGTCATGTGTTGTCCACACCAGATATTTTTTATAAGAAATGGAATTTTCATATTTTTTCCTTACCCATTCTTATTTTTTTTTTAAATATTTTCTCAGAGTACAGCCCAAAATTATACTGTTCATCTTTTCACCAAAACAAGTGAAAGAAAGGCAATATAGGTTTTGATTTAAGTTATACGACAAAAATTACTTTTACCGTCGATATTCTTTTTGTAAAATTTATGTTTAACTTATGCACTACCAGTTCTTCATTATTTTGTACTAATCGCTAATGTTCGAAAGAGTAAATTAAAATTGGTAGGTTCAGAAGAAGAAAGAGGTCTTTAGAAATGAAGGATGCCGCAGTAAGTGACTACATTATTTTTAAATACACTTTTTTGGACTGAAATAGTGTCCTAAATCGCGGTAATGAAATGAAACTACAAAAAAAGAAATATTTGATTATCATAGTTAATTTTCTTTAAGCAACAAAGCAGTTAAGTAAAACTTTAGCTTGTTAAATTTTTTGATCAATGATCAATAATGCAAATGAAACTGTAATCTAACGATCAACCTTAAAAAAGTAAATACTTTATCTTTCTTAATTATGCATAAAATGTTTCATCCTTGAATATAGCCCTGGAAGAATCAGGATCTGTAGTAACCTCGAGAACACAAATGTCCAATCTATTTCTGGTCCCACATTCGTGAGGATTTTCATAATCCGGAATTAATTTCAGGGACTGGACTGATTTGGATGCATACACGTGCCGTATGATCTAATCATTTCTCACGCCAGTTGCTAAATTATTCTATTTTGGTCAGCTTCCATTCGTGCTAAAACTTGATAGGGCGAAAATCGCGTAGTGGTTACAGAAAGGTGTAGGAACTCCCAAGACGTATTAATATAGTCCATTGTAAGGTCGTATTAATATAATCCATTGTAAGGTCGACTCTTATTAAGCGTTTCAATTCACGACTGATGAAATAGAAATTAAATTGCCCACTTTTTGAATCTGTAATGAGGAGTCGAAAGTCCATTCCTTTGCCGTATAATTACATTTATTCCAAATATTGTTTAAAATTTTAGTAGAATATGACTATATTTAGCAAAAATTTTAAGATTTTAGGAGAAAGGCTGTCTGCTTCACTACGAATCAGAGGAAGATGATTGCTTTCTTCAATAAGCAACAGATGAATTTAATCACCGACAATGCACCTTAAAACTTAACGATCATCGAGAACTAGAAATATAGCACCGCAGAATTCAATTATTTAACTGAATTATTTAAATCTGATGTGGACACCACATGACTTCCTTGTACGCTTGTAAAACTATAAGTCGGTGGCCCAAAAAGTAATCCTGAATTTGGTTACTAGTTTCCGAAGATAGCAGTGTCTCAACAAAGACACTCGGCGTCGCGACGTTTATTGGCGTCAGTTACTTGAGTCGTCAATTTTGGATGTTTTAGACTCAAAAATTCATTTTATGAAATTGATAGAGAACCATTTAAAAAATATATTATGAAAATAAAAAAATAGTCTATTATGAACTTCAAGTAAAGTATCACCTTCAGTTATCAAATTATAACAAAAATATAGTATGTTATTTATCTTGATATAACACTTTTATATACCACATTTGAAAATTTTCATATTTAATATAATTATTGATAAAAGTCTATTACGATCCTTCAAGTAAAGTACCACTCCCGGTTTGCCAATTTGATCCAAAATCTAGTATGTTATTTATATTAATATAAAAGTCTTAAATTTGAAAAGTTTTGCATTACATTATAATATAATTTTTTATGAAATGCTATTGTGGCCTTTAAGTAAAGTGCTAGTGACCCAAAAGAAGATGCACAATTAAATGTAAAAACGATCAATATCTAGATAAAAACGTACGTACAGCCGTGATGACAAAACTAATCAAAATGGATACAAGGATTGTCAAATTCCGTTGAAGTATGAAAACCGAAAAGATTCGCGATTAAAATACTTCCTTTACTTCGTACAAGGAAGTAATTAAACGAATTGATGGAAGATCATGAGATAATCTAGTAATTAATATTTAAAGTCTGTTGTAAATGAACTTAATAAAAACAATATCTTAATTGTATCCGGTACAGAAATATCGATATCATAAAAATAGTAACTCAATTACCATAATGTTGGCACAGAAATAGCGACATTTAAAAATATCGTTAATTATTTAATAAAATTAAAAACAAAATCGGAAGAAAGATAGGAAATAGTCTGTTTCTTAAAATTTAAAGTCTGTTGTAATTGAATTTAATAAATATATCTTAATTGTATCGGTAGTGAAATATTGATATTATAAAAACAATATCGGAACAAAAATATCGATATGTGTGTGTTCCATTAAAAGATCCTTTGAAAAACTAAATATATCGAGGCCCGATGTATCAAAATATCGATATTTTTTTAATATATCGAACTACTATTTCGATATATTCAAAATCTGTGAATACGATATATGTCGATAGTTTTATTCGAAATTTCATCCCTACTATCCACATCTTCCTAAGTCTTCCCCGTCTACGTCTCTTCTCCTGGCAGTAGTTAAGGATTCGCCGGGGCCGACGCGATTCTTCCATCCGCATTACGTGGCTGTACCACACCAATCATTTTTTACTGATAATAGAATGTAATATAAATGTAACAAAAGTAAGCAAAAGTTGAATCACAATGAACTTTATTCAATAATCATTAACAAGTAATGAACAAATGGCAGCTTAAGTGATTTAGCACGACGGGAAACAAACTTAGATAGTTTTAACACACATTACTCCTCGGAAATCATAAATTCAGGATAGCAGACGATAAGAAGTCGTACTGATAAGACTGCGAATCGGACACACAGGATTCAGCCATCAATATTTGCTCACTTGAACTACTAGACCAATCTGTTAAAAACTTGCTGACTGGCTGCAAACCGTTGTTAGGTACCATAACACAGGCCAACAATGAAAAAACTTTTGTACTGAAAATACCTTATTCCTATAGTTTTTAGGGTGCTGAATCCAAATATGATATTAAAAAAGCTGTATCAACCACAATTTTAACTATTAAACCTGTTCAATTCTTTAAAAATCGCTTAATTTAATAAATTTAACTATAAAATATGAAGAAAGTGTGGGTGATACAGCTTTTTTAATATCATATTTTGATTCAGCACCCTAAAAACTATAGGAATAAGATATTTTCAGTAAAAAAGTTTTTTCATCATTGGTCTGTGCAATCGGAGTTAGATGAACAAGATGATGAAGAATTCCAATGTTTTACAGAAAATGTAGAGCCTAAACTGTTTACTCAAATCGGGCTTAACGACTTGGTTAGGGACTATAACCATCCTTATCATGTAACATAGCGTTTCGTTAATACCCCCGTATACCGTATAGGGGTTTAGATGGGGTTTATACTATATAATACAAAGAATATTGCTGGAAAATTGTGGGTGATACAAAAAAACTAAGTCCAGGTTTAAATTCAGCACATAAAAATCTATGAAGATCAAATATTAAAGTTAAAAAAGTTTTCAAAAAATTTTGTTTGTTGGCCTGTGTAATCCAAACCATTTAACAACTTCATTAAATTACAGTAGCCTGTGCATTCCTTAAATATTTTACTATTTAAAATAAATTAACAAATATGTATCGATTTAAAAATATTACTTTTTTATATGTTGTCCTATTCCTTTTTTTCCCCTTGCGAACCAGCCAAAACTAAGCAAATACCATTATAATACTGACTTATATTACATCTAATTTAATATGTATAATAATACCAAACTATATTTTGAATTGCTTATTTTTGTGTGTTTTTAGAACTGAAGATGAATGTATAACATTGGAAACTAGTTTTCAATAAAACAAATTTATAGAAGTGGCAAATAATTTATCAATCCCTAATTAGATTGGTCCTTCTATACCATCATGCGCATTTCAACTAAGCAAATACCGTTTCACTTTCTTCTTATCTTCCTTTCCTTCTTCCTTCATTCTTTAAAGAGAGTTTTCTCCTGTCGATTCTCCTCCCTTACTCCATTGCTCCATCCTCTGTGCTTTCTATTTTCTTTCCTAAGAAGCTTTATGCTAAAAAGACTTTCCCTGAGTTGATTTCAATCTCGAGAGTCTTAAAATGTCATTCTCAGCCTTCCGAGAGATCTACCATGATCTTCTTGATTCATTTGCTCCTTATATTGTATATTTTGTCGAAATGTGTTCATTCATCATTCATCCTTGCTGGATCAATTCTGACCATGTGTCCGTAGAATCTCAGCCTTCTATTCTCGATCGTTGTTTCTACGTCCATTCATCCTTTCGTATATCTCCTTGTTTGATCCGAGTCTGTAGTTTCTCTGTATCACGCTTAGGCCGTAAATCCTTCTCGGTATTCTCCTTTTAACCGTCAGAAGATTTCCAGGTTAGTCAGATTTGCCGTTTCCACATCATATAGGATTGGTTTTACAACAGCATTGTAATGCCTTACTCCGATATAAAAGGTTAGGTTATTTTTATTATATATGTTATTGGTGGCTAAGTTTAGTTTTTCCAGTTTAAATATTCTGTTTTCTATTGTTTTCCATTCTGATGTTGCGGATGATCTCTCCGAAGTATTTAAACTGTTTTGTGGTCTTTACTGACCCATATTTTGCCTTCAGAGTTTTCCACCATTTTCTATTTTGTAAAGGAGAAATATTACCTTGTTTTCTCACCTTTCTCTGATAGTTCATTTACCTGTGTCATTACTAGCTGTTCCGTTTCGGCCAAGAGTGCCAGATCATTTGGATTTGACATTTATCCTTTATTTAAAATTTAGCTCTTTATTATCCTACTTCTCAATGTTATTTAGATTTTTTTCTTTTTTTTTTTAGAATTTCTTTTTGTTTGTTGTTGCTTCATCTGCCAATTATATTAACAATATTCCATAAACTGTTAATAGAAATATATTAAAAATGAATAAGAAAAACTACCTCAAATTTATTAATGGCACAATTGATAAATTCATGAAAAAATAATATAATAGAAGAGAAAGGAGAAGTGCTGGTAAATATAAACAAATTCTTCCTTTTTTTTCTCCTCAACTAGCCAATCAGCTAACAGCCTACGTCTTAGATGGGGAAGTTACTTTCCATCATGTTGTCCTGAGCAGTTGGCAACTCCTTTCGATCAAACTCATCCGTGGAAATCTGGAACGTAAATTACTTGACAAGTTGCTGGAACATCTGGAGCCATTAAGGAGTCAAGTTATAGGAGGAACAAATTAGGTCCTGATGGAGAAGTGATATGGCTCCGTTATAAATTATCGAAATGGCTTGACTCGGAAGAGCCTATCATTTGAGCTACTAATGCAGGCTATCACACGAATAAGGTGTTATATATAATCATATAAACATATAATTATACATTCATGTTATAAAAAAAGGCGTACGCAGAAATATCTTCAGGGGAGTGGTCCCAGAGAAATATAGCTGACGTACCAAAAATATATTTCGCCTTTATTCACGATGACTTTGAGTATCGGACACGAATTTGAGTTTGTTGCGGCACTTGAGAGCAGAATTCCATTCATTGTAATTTCACCAGTTTCAAGAAACTTTTTTTAAAAATCAGACAATAAATTGTATTTGGAAGATTTCTAGAGCAGAATTCAGCTCTTTATTATTTTGTTCGTTACAAGAATTTTTTAAAAATCGGATGAAAATTTTGGGCTGGATTGGATTAGAGCAGAATTCAGCTGCATATAATTTCACCCTTTCCAAAAATTTTTAAAAATCTATATCACATCCGGGTGCTAACTGGAGCAGAAATCAGCTGATTTTAATTCCAAAATGCCATGCTGTTTTTCATTATCATGATCTCAGGACATGTTCCCCAATTATGTAGAAGTTCCTGTGACAGCTGTTTCCTTCTCTGAGGATATCGCGTCTGCCGAGATAAAAATTTCATTATGCGTTAATAATATTCCTGTTCGTTAAAATTGTCGATTCTTGATGATTTAACTGGTCTCCATTATAACTTCGTCTATAAACTAACTATAAGTTCGTCAAGGTTTTCAAAAAGCATTGCAAGATCCTTAAACTCATCTAGTATCAATCAACAAATTATTGATCAATTTTAAAAATTAAGTTACAGTTTTGAAGAGAAGAGAGTTTGGGTTATTAAGATACTCTCACAATTTTATTACTTCCTAGTACGCAGTAAAGGAAGTATTGTAATCGCGAAAATTTTCGGTTTTCAGATTTCAACGGAAATATCCATTTTGACCATCCCTCAATCCATTTTGACTAGTTTCGTCGTGGCGTCTGTACGTATGTTCGTACGTACGTTCGTTCGTATTTCGCATAACTCAAAACGGTTAGCCGTAGAAAGTTGAAATTTTGTATTTAGGATTGTTCTAAAATCTAGTTGTGAACCTCCATTTTTGGTCACTGCTTTATCATCGGTAGTGGTACTTAACTTAAAGATCATTATTGATTTCCATAAAACATTTCATTAATATATAATGCAAAACTTCTCAAATTTGGTATTTATAATTTATATATTGATAAATAACATATTAGATTTTAGGTACTTTACTTGAAAGTCATAATAAGCTTTCATCAAAAATTGTATTAAAATATAATTTAGAACATCCCCAATTTAGTAAATAAGACTTTTATATCGATATAAAAAATATATTAGGTTTTGGATAAAATTGGTTAACCGAAAGGGGTACTTTACTTGGAGGTAATTATAAACTTACATCAAAAATTATATTACAATTAAATACAGAGATCATAAGGATCAGTAATAAAGGTTACAAACTTTTTTTCCATTCTAATTAACCAATTTATATTACTTGTTTTAAGTGTTAAAATTGAGTGTAAAATACTTGTTTTCTTCCCCATTTGTGAGTTGAGCTAGTCTGCATCAAGAGAATAAGATATAAGTTAAGTGGGTTCTTCCGCTTAAAATGCCAAAACCGCCGATTTCCAATGCTATATCTAGTGACTAAGACAGTTCTAATGTTGTTACGGAACACGAAGAAATCTCTTGGGAACTTGTTACCTAATGAAAGAAAACGACATATTATAACGGAATGAGACCTCCAGAAACAAGAGCTTGTGTGTGTGTGTGTCTCTGTGTGTCAGTAGATGGACATCGCGAGGCCGAGTGTCGTTTTTGTGATACTGCTATCTTCAAAAACTATTAAGCACTTTTTGTGCCAACGATTTATAGTTTAATAGGCGTCCAAGGAAGTCATACCATGTCTACATCAGATATTCATTTTTTTTATTTCGATTTGTGAGGGTGGGGCCAAGCCCCTTTCCTAATCCCCTCCCCATAGAAAAAAAATACTACCTCTGAATCCTCCTCTATCAAGGACATGTCGGAAGATCAGCTATTGTGTCTAATGGTTTGGCCTCATATTTGAGGGCCTGACTGCTTTTTGGCATTATAGCGGTCCAACTATTAAAATTGCTATGAGTGTTTATATTTTTTCGATGTATTTATTACAGTTTTTCTTTGACATATACAGTATTATGTTTATTTTTGAAGTCTGCTTTCGATTATTTAACTATTTGTTAAACATTTATATCAATAATCTTTTTTGTGTGTTATAAAGTATGTAAAATATGTTGTTTTTTTTTACTTAAATTCTATTTATATACAATGCATACTCAAGTATTTTGTAATGATTTTGTTATTATAAATAATGTATGTAGTCTAAGATACATAATATACGAATATATGGAATGTACCAACAAATAAAGGGTCACAAGTAACCCTTTGAAAGGAAAAGAAAAATATTAAGTTCTGTTGTGTTCAAAAACTCTGCAAAAATATACGCTAAATAAAGATGATTTATTTATTTTTTTTTACTATTCATTACTGCTCCTTCCGACATGCCAAAGTGGCATTTCCCTCACAGAGAATCTGATCCTAAAAACATAGGAAAAATAATTGGTGGGCAAAGTTACTCCTATCAGGAAAATGACTTTGCCCACCCACTTCTTAATTAAAATAAACAAAACAGCAGTATCAGTTCAGAGCCACACAAATGGGACGATTTTTTTTTTTTTCTGGGAAATCCGTCTAGAAATAACCAAAATTTTATTTTAAACTTAAAAATAGGCAAAAGCCCCCCTGGTGGGTGGTATCTGTTATGTTATTCAACATTAAGGGACCATTTATATAAGTATAGATAAAGTGCGAATGGGTAAACTAATGACACAGAAATGTCCCTTCTAATTTAATTTAAGCGACAGACTATGACGAAGTTTGTAATATAAAGATTAATTTCTATACTTAGCGATAAGCCGTTCGGCTGCCAGCGGCTGCGTTATCAGGGCCGACTCTCTTATCAAGTGTGAGACAACGCTAACGAGGAAGAGTGGTCAATGAAGCAACTGTTCTCCGGCACTGTTATTATTAGAGCGTGTCTGCTTCTCGCCATGGTTACGCATAATAATTATAAAATCATTCGTTGCGTAAAACTCACAGTCATAATTATAATATGGTTATATTGACTAATTGTAAATGCAAAATTATATCTTTTAAGAATTATAAAATTTTTCGTTTTATATTCCATAATTCTTTCATTGTTTGAGATAGTTTTTAGCAAATCGGGGGGAAACAAAAAAGTCGACTTGGATCTTTTTTGATATACGTTCCTCAGCTATTTTTGAATAAATTATAGTGATTAACAGTAACAGTTTCTAATTAGTTCAGTTAGCTATCATTTGTAAAAATGAATTGAGGTATATGACAATTTTAAAGATGAAAAATGTGCCCCCGATTTTTTATTAAATAAAGGACTGCTTCACAAAGGAAGAAAATGTGAAAAGTTCTATTTGGTTTTTATTTTGTAAATAACAATAATAACTATAATTTATTTAAAAGAAACTGACGACTGTATATCAAAAAAGACCCGTCGACTTATCAATATCCAGCTAATAAGTATTTGGAGTGCTTCATAATATAAAGTTGTAAAGCTGAAATATGAGCCTAAGTAATTTGAAATCTTTATCTACAGAGTAAGGATCTTGAAAAAAAATCGATATATCAATATTCTTTAGAAAATATATCGATATTTTTGTCCGATATATCGTGATATTAAATTTTGAGCATCGAAAACCCATATATAATATATATATATATATATATATATATATATATATATATATATATATATATATATATATATATAAAATTAAAATATTCCATAAAATATAGATATAAAAATAGGTCATTATTTTCATGATATAGTTGGAGTTAAAGGTGTTGCACTAGAGTGTACCCTTGAGCTCGTTGCTTTGATTTTGTTTTGTAGGTTCGGGACTCGGTACCTGTGTACCTAATTTGACACCCTGTGCACAATAGCCGATTAAACTTTTTTTTTAAAGGCTGTAGCCCTAAAACGGCCGAATGCGATTCTGATGAAATTTGCAAATAACCTGTTAAATAAAGTTCTTTAAACTCATATATTGTACCCCGAAAAAAGATAGAAAAATAATTATGACGCATAATTCGAAAATTATATGTTTTATGGTAACATTTATATGTAATCACTTAAATTCTCTTTAGGAATAAAAAATCATACAAATTGGACCAGTATTAGCAAAGATACAGCGTATTTGATTTTTAACCATATTTTTGGTTTATTTTCATCAATAATGGACCTTTGTAATGGACCAAAAAAAATTTTTTTAATCTCCACCCCTCAAAATTTGAGATTTTACGTTCGTAGATTCCCAAAATCGACTTTAAAAAAATCCGTCCGTTATTATTTTCACTTTTGTAATCAAAGTAATTAGTCACTCCTCTATAAGCCACGGAACTCGACATTACCATCAGCCATTTCAGTTCAAGATACCGGCCAAATGGACATTTTATATCCTCACACCTTGGTCATTTATGAAATTCTGGAAAATATATAAATTGTATTGGAATCATTATATCAAACCCTCAAAAAAAAAAAAAATAAATAAAATAATTATCTCTTTAACGGATGAATGCATTTTGTTGCTTTTTCTTTTGGTTTTGTAGGGTTATGGCCTCCGATGCCTTTATACCAAATCGTACACCAATAACTAGACTAAACTTTTTTCTAGTAGTCCCAAAACGATAAATTACGATTTGGATAAACCTAGCCTATATTAGTTTCTCCTTAATTTTATTATGGAAAACATATGTATATAATTATTCGAAAGGTAATCAAATCCTGTATATAGTCAAAATTGATCTATAAGAAGAATGTAAAATGTGTAATAGGAAAATGAAAGAAACCCTTATCACATATTGTTTAAATGCACTATATACAATAATTTGTGGTTAAGAATTTACAAAGGGATGGAAAATCTTAAGGTGCTTGAAACATTTAAACGACATGAGAATGATGTATTTTTTCTTTGTTCGAATATCAAATTATAGAGAGATAGTTGGGCAGACATAATTAAACAATATCATTATCTCGATGTAGAATGACTATATAATAATTTTTGGCTTTGTATTTGTTTAATTAATAACATAAAAAGTTTTAGTTGTAGTTAGTTTTAGCAAATAATGATTTTTTTAAATTTGTTACTTATATTATTTTAGTAGGATGACTTTTAGCCTCTTATTTCTAATTTATTTCATAACTTTTGTACTTTTAAATTTAATTTTAAAACATAACTTAGTATAAATAATCCTATATGATTATTTCTTTTTTAACTATATTCATGCTGAAGTTATTGATTATTATAGATTTTAATTGTAATTTCTATTTTGTGATATATTGTTGAATGTTTTATTAATGTGAGTTTTAGTTTAGTGTAGTATTAATATTTGAATTAAATGTAAAAAAAAAAAAAAATAATAGTGAAGTAGGTCTGAATGATAATTGTGTAAATAGCCTCTATTTGTTCAGGATTCTTCCATAAAAAGCAAATATAAATAAATAAATAATACATCATGAGAGTAATAAAATCCCCTACGAAATGAAATATAAATCAATATTTGTCACCTCTATTGAACTTTTTCCACATACATACTTTATTCTGCACATGTTCATAAATAAACAGCTTCACATTCCTTGAATTTTTTGATAACTTGAAAGCGAGACATCTCGTGGAACATTCCAGATGCTGATTTGAAAAATACTTTAATTGTCTAAGAATGTAAATATAAAAAGAAATCTTAATCGAACTAATATTTGCGAAGATATAGCAAAGAATTTTTGTATTGGTCTTTAAAGAAAATCTGTGATATTTTGGTTATTTTTTTATATTAAATACCTATAAACTGTAAATCAATAAAATTATTTTGTTTTGGTGTAAGAATTATTGAGTTATTGCACTAATTAAACATATATGCATCCAGTATATGTATGTTTGAAGAAGAGACAGACTGAATGTAATATCTAAACTTGTATAATTCCGATGAGATCCCGTCATTCGGTACAAGACAGCCGTCAATATTGTCACAGTCCCGAAGCCCCCCTCCCAACTCATTTAGATGGTAATGTCTTCCAGCACTTCCAGCATCATCCAGCTGCTCCAGGATCTGTTTAATCCTGATTTACTCTTCCTCAACCGAATATTAAGGCAGTTGTGGTTAACCGTGCAAGGGTAAGCTGATCTTTATGGTTTACTCCCCCTCAAAGGTTTTTCAAAGTTAAATGTACTGGAAAACGAATTTAATATAATTAAACAGATTTTTATTTTACCAAAATTTATTTTTATTTTATTTTTATATTATTCCTTATGAATATAGGAGTAAATAATGTAATTTAAAATATTCATGGCCAACTTCATAGACGGGTCATTCTCGTGTGACTTGTAAAATTCGCAACTTTTGACTTTGAAGTTTTTATATGCCTCTTATAATTGTGGATTTGGCCTCGATTTTCGTGTATATTATTGTTTATTAGTCCTACCATTAGGAAATAGTGAATGGCCAAAACATTTACATTTAAAATAATTTTAAAATTCTCAAGTATATTACTGTCCACGCCCTGATTCACAAAACCATTCATTGGTATATATTGATGAAAAAAAAAATTGCCAGCTCAAATTGAAAGTAGTAATTAGAAGGTACAAGTGTGCTAATTTGAAAAATTAATGTTATTAAATTTTAAAAATTTCCTAATAACATAAAGAACTTATGTTTCCGGGATATGGTGAAATCGAGTGCTTAATTATTAAACCACTATAAATATTCGTTTCCTAAAGTGGTAATCCTGAATATTTCTGACCTTGGGCGATGAAAAAAATATGGTGATATGCTTGAGGAGGAATAGAAATTCTCAGCATTATTTCAGTTGTAGATTCAGTTTGACACAAATTATCCGAATTCCAGGGTAAAACTGCTACAAAATCAGACAGTTTTTGTAGCAGTTTTACCCTGGAATTCGGATAATTTGTGTCAAACTGAATCTACAACTGAAATAATGCTGAGAATTTCTCTTCCTCCTCAAGCATATCACCATATTTTTTATCGTTCTCTGTTAGTTTCTAATTCTTTTTAAGCAGCTAAGATTAAAAGCCCTACTGATTAAGTTTACAAAAATAAAATATTTGAATGTTTTCATAATGCAAACTTATAAACGAATTTAAGGTATAAAATTCCAATGTCAAAGTAGCATAAAAGGTAAAAATCTACCTTTAAGAAAAGTCATAAGCTCAAAGAAATAAAAGCCATCATCAATAGTGTAGCTTACAGTTTCCTCTACTAGAATAAAAAGCGACAAGGAGATTCTTTGCTTATCAAGGGATGAAAAAAAGTTATTATCTTTAATAGCATCCGTAAGCAAAAATAACAAAATATTTTCAATTAAATTTTTTTTTTGATATTTACTAATGAAGAACTCGCAAAAATGATATTGATCCTAATAGCAGATATGTAAGAGAACATACCGAAAAAATTTGAGGAAGATATATCACTTTTAATTTTTTCTAAAAATCAACTTGTTAGAAGGGCCAATTTGACAGGTCTAATGAGAACGACCCATTTGTAAGTGCGAATTTTATAGTTTTTATCCTAAAATACTTTCATAGAGTTTAACTAAAAAAAAAAAAAAAGATTTTTTTTAACATCCAGTAATTCCTTATTTAGTAATTCGCTTAGAATTTTTATATATTAGGATACTTTGATGTAATTATAACATAAGTTGCAAACAGATTTGTAACGTAGATTGGACTTTTTTCAATAGTTTCCAACCCTCAGTGCTGTAATGTCAAAATTGTATTGAAAACACAGAACTAATACTTATTGCCCTTAAGACAGCTTGTATTGCTATTCAATAAAAAAACTTACATAAAAAAAAATTGACCATCCATATAATAGATATATTAACAACAATTTGTATTATTTGTGTTAATTTGTTATTATTGTTATAATAACAATAATTTATGTAACCTGGAGACCATACATACCATGCAGAAGATATGATAATCATTCTGGATGAGTTCATATGTAACTTAAATATTTTAGTTGGAAAGATATGAAAGTAAGTAAAGAAGACTTAAATTGATTGGTTACAGAACATCGACCAATATAAATGATGGTTCTGATTATGTAATTTATGTAAGCGCAAATCGTTATTTGTAATATCTACATTGAATGGAATATCTTTTTGGTCAGTCAAGTTATTTGAAAAGAAATCAGTAATCGATAAAATGGGAAAAAAATGAACGCAATTTTCCTTGATGTATAAGTAAGTCTATGAATATATATATATATATATATATATATATATATATATATATATATATATATATATATATATATATATATATATATATATTTGTATAGATAATGGACAAACAAGTCCAAAGTTCGATAATGTTCCAAACGAAACATTCTAGTTCTAAATATGACTCCTATTGCAATAAGAATATTTGGGTAGATAACTAAATTGCAAGATTATCCTTCAGTAATATAGGATCCGGATCGTTATTTCGACGTTGTTATATAGACGTCGTTATTTCGTCGAAGAATGCATTAAAGAAGTGATGGATAGAACAGCAGTAATTAATTATAAATAAGGGTTTATACCATTTATTGTAGGTATATAAATATCAGAATGAATTTTGAATGATAAATAAATAATAAATAAAAATACTCAATTTAAATATGAATTCATGAAAAAGATCATGAAACAATCACAAGTAATAATTATTTTAAAGTTATTAAAAAAATGAAATGAATAAGATAAATGATTACAGATAAAATAAATATAATGACCAGAAAATTATTCTCTAATAATATCGACGTAGTTTTTTGAAAAAGGCTTAAGCGCCAAAAATTCGAAATTTAGTTTTCAACTTATTATGGGACCTAGAAACCATCTCTACTGTGATTCCGGTTTACGATGAACCAAAAAAAAAATTGAAAATGTTATAAAAATCTACTATTAATGACGCAAGCACCAAACACAAACGACTCTCAGTCGTCACTCTGGCCTTAACCAGTGCTAGAACCCTTTAAAATATATTGTAATTATAAAGTTTTTGCCACCATAATAAACGCCTACAGTATACAATAAAGAATAAAATTGAAAAAAGATATATTATTATTTGGAGAAAAATCGTTTCATGTGTTTTCTGTAAAGTTTGCTAGATAGCGCTTACGCCTTTTTCAAAAAACGACGTCGATATGGACAAGGCATAAAGAGAAGAAAGAAATGACAGTAGAAATAAATTATGAAAATACGAAGAGTGTTAATAAATATTTACAAAATTGTTTATCGCCTTATAATAAGTTAAATAGACCTTTAGTGTATTCCAAGTCCTAGAAGCGGTTCTGGGAATAATATATTACAGAATATCAGTGGCAATTTACAATTCAACAGCTGAAAAAACGCCTATGAATATTATATTATGGCTTATTGCTTCTAAATAGTTATATACACCAAAAAAAAAAATTAAAAATTTATTTATATTCCTTCTTTTTTAAGTATTGATTTCAAGCCACTCGATATTCTTCCTCTATATTTATAAATGGCCGAAATATCTTAAATCGACCACCATTTAAAAATAAATAGTGGATGGTAATATCGAGTTCCGAGGATCATCCTAGAGAGTGACCTGTGACTTCGGTGTCAAACCTCAAAAGAATCGGCCTAGTAGTCTCGGTGAAAAGACGCGGACGGCGGACGAACAGTTTTTTTTTTAATCCGATGTTTGTATTCTACATTTACATCTATTGCAAAGGTTTATTATTGAATATAATAAACCAAAACAATTGTATTCTAATATTTTTACAAATGCTTCAAAAATAATTATTTTTTTTAAATAAAAAAATTATAATTAAAATTCGTAGCTACATAGTTCTATAGTGTCATTTTTAAATATCACAATATAAATAATCATATACCCTTTATATAACCTTCGAAAAAAAAAGTTTTTCCAAAAAAAAAGGATGAATTCTGATTTTCAAAACAAGATCTCTGGGCGACACCGCTTCTAATTCGATTATGCTAATGTGGTCCCTCGGCTACCAATTCCTATAATATTTTCTATAAGTATTATTAATTATTATTGCGTTTCATACTAAAATTGTCAGCTGAAAATTTTGTTTTTGATATTATAAGATATTTTATTATAAATCCCATCCACTAAAACTGGATTTGGTTTTTCGAAAAAAATGGTCCCTTGACTTTTGGACATTCTCCAGCCCTTTTAAAGGACCGCTAGGGCTCCTTAGGGCTCCTGTCACATAAAACATTAATTACTTGCCAGGGGCCATAACGGGGCACTCACAAGCAGCATTTTAGTGCTAACGATTAATTCAAGCGTAGCCATATAACAACCACAAGGATTTCTTCCTTTATAGTCTGCGCATAGTAATTGCGCAGTGCTAATTAATGAATTTTGTATACATGTGGTTTATTATTGGAAGATCCCCAAAACAAAACTTCTAGTCCCTCAAACACCAATAAATAAATATTCGTGGATTAGTATTCGTGGAGTATTGGTGAGAGATGTGCTCTGGTTGATGACTGTTTTTTAGACTTCTGATTTGAGTCATGCTCTCAATGGTGTCATCTTGTCCTTTTCTTACCTGATAAAGACTGAATTGCCGAAACGTTGATTGGTTAACTATATACTGACTGCTATTTAAGGAACTGGTGGCTTTGTTTTTGGATTCTTACAATTATATTTTTAAAAACTAATTTTAACTAAGGACAGAGTCATGCTCGGATTAATTAATTATTTTATTTTATTAGTTAACGTAGGTAAAAAGAAATAAAATAGATACATATTGTATAATCATGTGCATGACAATAATTTTGCTTTTTTTTTAATTAAGAAGAATGCTAATTCATAGTTAATTGATAATTATTATGAATGAAAATAAAATTAATTAATCACAAATGTTCATTCAAAAAAAATTCTTTGGGTGAGATTTGACGGGAATCGATTACAGCGATTCATTAATTAAGTTGAATGATATAGGTTTCATTCTTTTTCATCCAATGTTTTCCCTCTTGCCTGTTTGATATTTTTCTAAATAACAGTTTTCCTGGAGTAAAGTATTGCGCTAATCGAAATAATTTAAGTAAAATCGTTGGATTTCGAGATCTTTATTTCTTTATTTAAATGCGCTTTGCCTAAGGACATGAAGTCCCTAAAGGAGAGACATAGAATGTGATTTTTTTATTTTTATTGATGTCTGTTAGACGAAGTTTCGCAAAATCGTTTAACAGACAGGTAGGCTGACAGATATTGCTATCTGTCAATAAACTAGCGAATAAAACTACTACTACTAAAACTATCCGACGCCCGAGCGGTGTGAGTTGACTCCAGTAGTCTTTCGAGCATCTCGTACCCGATATTGGAGATAAATTGCCAGGCGAATTCGTGGACCGGGATTCGAACCTACGAATTTAGGTTTTGTAAGTAGATGTGCTTTTGCAAGCGCCTTAACCCACTAGACCGTTTTATATATATATATATATATATATATATATATATATATATATATATATATATATATATATATATATATATATGCAGCAGCTAGCCACGCCCGCCTACAGCTAACTGTCTTTGAAATAGACGGCAATAGTAGCCATCTCCAGTTTTTAGAGTAGTCTTCATGAATGGTTTGTAGAGCTAGCCTCTTCAACTAACGTTGAAACTTGTTTTGGCATCGAATGGTTCTTAAGTTTGTAGCGAGCTAAAGGTAAGTAGTTCTGGAGAAGTCCTGGGACGCATACAGCGGTACAGTATCCATAGGTGGGGTATAATATTTTCTTAGGAGTTTTTCATGGGCAGTTTTTCATGAGTTCAGCCGTGTTTTCAGCCTAGAAGCAGCTGATGGTACGTCCATTGATTCTTATAGCTCGTAAAATGCGCTCCAAAAATATCAATGTTGCCTCTTCTTGGTATGATTGAAGAGATTCAATCTGAGTCTCTTTCCTGATTGATGCGATAGGGGTCGAATTAGCAGCGCCTGTAATTATCCTTAAGGCCCTATTCTGTACGAGGTTGAGCTTGCTTAGTGTGTTAGAGCTAGCAATGACTGTTACTTCACTCACGAAGTATATTGAGTGATATATATATATATATATATATATATATATATATATATATATATATATATATATTAAATTCAAGCAATTTATCACTCCCCTTTTCCGGGTATGTTAGACCCGCCAGCCTACTGGAGGCAACTCACACAGGCCAGGAGTAGAACTGATGACCCTACCCCGTGTAGCTAAATTGCGAATCACGGTGTGTTTTTCCAGGACGTAAAACAGCCGCCCGGAGGTTTGGTCCATAGAAGGTCTGCTTCGGGGAAAGAAATATAAGTCCTCGTGTGCCTACTGCCCCCGAACAGCCATAATCCGTGGATCTTGACCGGTTTGTCACTGTCCTTAAACCCGAATGAGTCGTTGGGAAGGACACCTCCAAATTGGGCCTAAAAAGACCGATTGTGGAGCTATAGACAGCCTGCCGCTGCACCATGGAAACCATGGTTCGTAGCAACGTAAGGTTGGGTGGCTCCCTCCAGGCTGTCTGTTCTCTCGCAGGCAATACATATTTGTATGAATAGTACATCGCACGGCCAAAGATCTCCATGGTCTATAGTACCAACCAAAAAAATAAAATAAAAAATTGCGTTTGTTAAAAAAATTTACATCTAATTATAAGTGGAACAGATTCCTTCCCTACAAGCTAGCAGTAAACCTGGTGACAGTCTGTTGGAAAATTGATGGATGTGAAACAGCTGACTGAGCACTGCACTGAAAGAACAGCTGATGTAATTTTTTTAACGAACTCAATTTTTTATTTTTTAATACCTTGTTCGCAGTAAATACATTTGCGAACTGAACAAGTCTGCAAGTCTGCATGAAGGCAGTTCTAATGTTGCCAAGGAACACGAAGTAATCTCTTGGGTACTTGTTACCAACTGAAATAAAACGACAAATAATAACGAAATAAGACCTCCAGAAACAAGAGCTTGAGTGTGTGTGTGTTTGTGTGTGAGTGTAAATAGATGGATGTCACACCCGATTGTCGTTTTTGAGACACTGCAATCTTCGAAAAGTAGTAACCAAATTCAGGTTCAGTTTTTGATCCACCGATTTATAGTTTAATTGCCGCACAAGGAAATCATGGGGCTTCCATATCAGATATTTTTTTATATATAAATGAAACTACATATATTTAGATTAATGTGAACTAAATTAATAATAATAAAAATAAATCTCTATAAAAAATTAAAGAAATTTATTACGAATGCAAAAAAAAAAAAAAAAAATAAATCATATAGTTTTTATATCTCTTCCAAGAATTGATTGAAATCAATAGGTTGGATGGAATTAATTTTAGGTTAAGAAATAGTAGAAATACAACAACGTATGGTTACAATTTTTTTCCCACATAATCAACATTATGTTATAAGGTTTATTATAACAGTTCACTGTCAAGGAGTACATAAGTGGCAGTTAATGTGACAGTACATCTCAAGTCAAACCTGTTAGTGCGGCATTACCACCATGGCAGTAAACCCTACTATCATACAGTTTACACTGTGGAAGTGGCTGCGACAGTAACTACTATGGTTGTAACGGCCGCGGAAGTGACAGCAAACTATCAACGTGAATACGGGCCTTAAGAGTACATCTTTTCTAGTATAAATAAATATATATATATATATATATATATATATATATATATATATATTATTCCATTTACATAAATTTTATGTAAATTCCTGGCATAAGATATTTATAATAGGGTTTTTGTCAAAAGATGCAGAGAGGTAAGAGGTAAGAGGTAGGAGGTAGCGACTGAAAGTTTAACGATGGCCCGCTAGCGAAGACGAGATGACGGCGAACCCCATCCCGACCCCTTCAAATGTTCCTCCTAATAATTCCACTGTCAGCTTAACCTTTTCAACTTTGTCATATTTATTTATCTCTCTTTAAAGGCGTGTTTTGATGTTAATCTGTCGGTCTATTTTATTTTACAAGAATCATTTCCTATATTTTTCAAATATTTCTAATTAACATCTTTATTTAAGTTTTTTATTATCATTTATTTATAATGTAACGTGACCACATGTTTTGCAAAGGAATATGGGCGCCAAAAAAAAAAAAAAAAAAAAATTAAAAAGTTAAAATGTAATTATTTGTAATTATTTAAAAAAAATTTTTTTCTTGCGGAATAGCTATTGGGTGCGAATATAGATACATCAATGTACTAAGGTACAGGATGTATAATTACTTTGTTCAAATTGACTCTTATTTTGTGTAAAAAAGTCTTGGATAGTTACAGTATATATTGCCTTTGTTTAAAAAACTAGAGTCTATTCGACAAATCTGATATTCAGTTGACATCCGAATAGAAGGATCAATCAAATTATGTTTCGTTATTTTTCGATTAGCATTTCGATTGATACTGCCTATAGTGAAGTTACGAATCTGCTACGGCATTAGAAAGTGTTGAAACCGCTGTAGTATTTTTACGTAAACCGTATTTAAGTCAGATACGTCCATGTTAAAGCAACGAATATGCGTATTATTATAAAGGTAAAACAATAATTACACATGAGACTATGAGATCAAAGGAATACAACACAAATAAAAAAATTAAAAATCAGAAGAATGTAACAGTTTGCTCTCCTGAAAAGTTGTGATTTTCATATTCGTAAGTTTCCATAGGAACGAAGATATTAAGTTGCTGTTTTTTGGATTTTTTTTTAATAATTTAGATTATTTAAATTATTAATTTTTTTAATAAATTAGAAACAACTAGTATACCCGAGCGAGAACTCTCGCATTAGAACCTAATACATTAGAAGTATAAGCGATATTAGGAAAACATATTTATTCTTATAAACAATGTAATGTTACCAAAAAAAATTATTTAACACACACATTTCGGGAAGCTACATAATTTGTAATGACTATGTTGAAGTTACAGTTCATACATAATGAGTAATTTGCTTACCCCTCTGGAAAACATCTCTTCAATTTAGCAGTAAGCAATAAGACTCAGCTATATCATTTTCTATGTGTAGTATTCACATTTAACAGTGTCCTTTAGAGTTGGACATGGGAAACAATATATTAAACTCATTAAAAGGTTTTGTAAACAGACTCAAATTGATATAAAGTTGCCATGAGAACGGCACGTACGCAAGATGGCATACGGCCCGTACGGACATATATCGTGCATTATCTCGAAAACAGTAGGTTTTAGAGCTTTAAAACGCCGGACCAATATGACGCTGGATCATATATGATCTTAATGCCCGCGTCAAAATCATTCAAACCCAACTTATCCCGTCTCGATCCGCCGACTCTCAGACGTCGAATCTTTGAAACCTCCCAGTTTTTTCATCACTTTTATTTAAGCCCTAGTAGGAATTTAAGAATTGAAATTAGGATTCGTCACTTCTCCGCGAAATTCCTTTTCTTTTGATACCTCACTCGTCAAAATCCATCACTCCTGAGAGCCGGAAAAGGGATCTATACGACCGTAATAATATATAGTAGTGATTAAACAAACACAAATTTGTAATTTTTCGTGGATAATGTAGCCAGTCCGAAATAGATCAAATTAGTGAAATTTACAATTACAAATTATTTATTTTAATTAAAATTCACTACTGATGATGCTTGACTCTCCGAGATTTCTTAAATGTATTAATTAATATATGAATATATGAATACACATATATACCCTATTGGATAATGTAATTTATATAAATTACAAATTTTAATAATTTAAATTAATAATCCCTGAAGTTAGACTACATAAATATTTTGCCAGAGAGGAAGACACCGGAAAGTGGGATGCGACCCAAAGGTATCATCTGTATCCATAACCCCAATTTCCAAGTTAGCGCGATGGACCAAGTTGAGATTGATGCTAGTCCTGATTCCCCACTGTACCTGGTCTCACCTTCCCACCCTCTTTCTACCTGTAATGGTTTCTTAACAGCGAAAAGATTGTACCGAGAAATATATCGTGTATTTCATTTCAACCTGAATATTATAAACAAATAGAGATGTATATTAAAATATATTTTAGAGATTAAAATAAAAAAAATAATGCGGATTGATTAACTCACAGATACAATTAGGGATTGATAAATTATTTGTCACTTCTATAAATTTGTTTTATTGAAAACTAGTATCGAATCTTATACATTCATCTTCAGTTCTAAAAACACCCAAAAATTCTAAAATAAGCAATTCAAAATACGGTTTGGTATTATTATGTATATTAATCAAATGTAATATAAATCAGTATTATAAAACATTTATGAATTATGAATTTAATTAACACGAGAAAGCAAATATATGTTGGTACTCACCAAGGTTTAAATGGATTATATCAAACAGAAAAGTTTGTACTGGTTTCTTTTTGCACTGAACTAACAATGACAGAAAGGTGGGATGTTTATAGGTAAACGGTTTAAGATTCGGGGTTTTTCCAGTATTGCCGGTGAGGAATTGGTTTGTCTGTTATAGATGAGAATAAATTTTAGATTGGAATATTGGAGATATTTATTTGATCATTTTATTTAATGTGTATAATAATACCAAACTGTATTTTGAATTGCTTAATTTTGAATTTTTGTGTGTTTTAGAACTGAAGAAGAATGTATAAATAACATTAGAAACTAATTTTAAATAAAAACAAAATTATAGAAGTGGCAAATAATTTATTAATCCCAAATTAGATTGATTCTTCTATACCATCATGCAGGTGTCAACTAATTATTTCTTCGTTGCATTTACGGCTCAAGCTAAGAGATATTCATCAACCTGCTCAACTATAGGGATGGTACACAGGAGCCAGCCAATGACAAGACATCTGACGAGGGTGGTAGATGATGATTGGCTCAACAGGCCGGAGCAGAGGGTACAATGACCAGCTCAGGTAAACCCTATCTTAATTAATCCGGCTCAGGTACTCCAGTCATCGATCCCTCACTCTCACTACCTCACAACTCTCTCCATTCACGCTCTCTCTCTCTCTCTCTCTCTCTCTCTATATATATATATATATATATATATATATATATATATATATATATATATATATATATATATACACACAAATATACACACATATATAATAAAGAGCCAAATACTATAAATATAACAAAGACTCACCGAGTTTCATCCCGTGATCCATACCCGCTGAGACACCCTGCATACATGTACAATATATTATATATACCATATATATGTAACAATACATGTAAATCATCTATGTATATAAATCAAGAATACCGTATATATATATATATATATATATATATATATATATACTAGAAAAAAAATTGGAAGATTCCAAAACACAAAGCCTCAAGTCTCTAAAATACCGGCAAACAGCTAACCAGTCAACGTTTCGCCAATTCAGGGCATACACCAACAATGAAAAAAAAATGTGTACATATACTTTTGTTCAGGCTTTTTTACTTGTTGTCTATGTGTATATGCTGTTTTCTGTTGATCAGCTATTTTAATATAACCTTAGCAGCTGTTGTTATGTCATCTCACTTTGCCTTCAGTATGCGATTGGATGTCTTGGAGTGATGTGCGGTCTCTGTTTGATGCGTCTTTCCGGACGGTTGATATAAGATGTACTGTATTTGATCTTCATAGATGGGATTTTTGGTGTATGTCCTGAGGATCTCTGAATTGGCGAAACGTTGACTAGTTAGTTGTTGGTCGGTATTTGGGAGATTTGAGGTTTTTTTTTTTTGTTGGAATCTTTCAATTGTTTTCTAGTAATTAATTTATGTCTCTTTTTGAGTTTTTGCACTTATGTATATATATATATATATTTTTTTTTTTTTTATCGCAATAAAGCCCTGCTAAGGACCACTCTTATATCATTTCTTTCAGCTTTCATGTTTCTTTCAACCCACACCCTCTTCATAATTTCTCTCCCTTCTTTTCCTTTTCTCCACCGCAAGCATAGATACAGTTTCAGTTTTTGAAAATGCCCAATAATATATACACGATTTATATATATATATATATACATTTTTATATATATATATATATATATATATATATATATATATATATATATATATATATATATATACGTATGGTATCTTTTAAAATACGACATTTACCATGCGTCATATTTTAGGTAACATTTAGGCTATTTAAATTACTATTATGATTGCAAAAGAAAATTAAATATAAATAGAAGATTGGCGATAGTGATGACAGTAACTATAAACTTAAAAAAAAAAATCATATTAAAATAACTAGCCGGAAAATATTAAAATTTATATTATCAAGTCCGAATCATCAATAAAGTCGTTAAACTATGAATGGTACCTTTACAATCTATGAACATTAAAACGACTGGGTTTTATCTACAGGCCAGCTCTAAA